>JAQGAP010003007.1:0-13473 GCA_034697805.1 Orchesella bifasciata | reverse complement strand
TTAATATAGCCAAGTGGAGTTGTGTACATTATCATTATAAGCAACAAACATTGCATTTTTCATCATGAATCTGCTCATTTTTCTTCGTTTTGTATAGAAAATATCTTGCTCATCATTGTACTTTTACGTTTCTTACGGATGACGGAGCAGACAGATATACCTAAGCTTTCGTTTTTTACCCGTTGGTATAGTCGATTTTCATTAGGGCATCTCCAAAACTACAGCGTATAATCAAAGCACACAAGGAATCATTACTCATTAGTTCACTTGTAGTATCCAACATTCAACTTCTTTTACTCACGTAAGTGATTCATTTGATGTGCAACAACGTAGTAATTCCTCGAACTTCATCCTGAAAAACATGTACATAAAACGTAAACAGCATCCCTGGTCGAACAATGCCGGCTCTGTACGGAAGGATTTGTTCACCTTTTAATCTGAACAAAACAAAAAAAACAAAAAGTGTTGCTCTTCCGTCTTGCTGGTACAGAAACAACAAGAGTCCAAAATGATTTCCAATATTTTATGACCACCTGAGAATTATCTGCATCAGATTTTTACCCGTTGAAAAGTTTCAAGGATTATCAACCGTCAAAAATAACTGAGATTTAGGTACCTTCATCCATAAATTCATCCCGCTCGCCCATACCATGCCTTCCTCTGAAGAAAAAGTCAAGCCAAGAGCTCTATGATGCGTTTTTTACGGCACCGGTGCGGTCAAAGCCCTTCAAAAGCCGGCTATTCGCCTGACACTCTTGTGGTGTGCTGAATAAAGCACCGAAAACTCATTTGTGAACGGCTCTTTTTCCTGCTTCATGTCAATTGATTGGATATGTGGGTGGTGACATTGACGGATAACAATGGAGATTGGCTGCGAGAAAGGAAGAAGAAAGGGTGACTTTGAGGGACCGGCCAGGGACCAACCGTGCTGGGTAGTGATTGGCTGAGCTGGAAATGCTCAGAGAGGATTGGGCTGAGAGGAGGACGCCAAGCAAGGGAAAGAATAAAGAAGAGCATCATCGTCAGCGAGAAAAGAGCTAGAAAATGCACAATGTTTTTAGGAGCGGAGATTGCGAGAGTCAGTGACGGCAAGGCAAAGGCAAGGCAATGCTTTTTAATGCACATTTTAAGGCAGCCATGTAAATGAATTTTTGACCGTGTGGCTGGTTTGGTTGGGTTCTCTCCTCTCGCTTGCTTTTTGCTCTACCTTGGCTTGATGCACTGTATCCTCCTCACAAGCGTCTCAGCATCCGTCGAGTTTACTTCTGCTTCGTAATCTACGTCTTCGCTTCGAATCTTCGATTTTTCTTCGTTTTTTGACCTAAAACCAAGGTCACGTTTAAGGTGAGAAACGTTAACTATTAATTAACTGGCTAGCTAATGCATGTGTACATTTGTGTTTACGTGTGGAGAAAGTATTTGTGGTTGGAATTGTTTACAAACATTGAAAATATACTTGGTTGTATGTTACATGGTATCTGGCTTGTGTTTGTATCAGAGATTTGTTTTTTTAATAGTCGGCGTCTGTTTCTGTTTTGACTTGACATCTTTTAATTTCCAGTGAATTTTAATTGAATTGTGAGTAGTGTCATGTGTTTGATGTTGGAGATGAGATTAAAGTGCAAACAATTTGATTGTAGGACTAATTGTGAATTTTTTAATTTAATTTTTTTTAGATCCATCATCATCATCATTATGGCCAACACACGGCTCTACGTTGGAGGGATTAGCAACGAGATCACCCGGGAGCACTTGCAAGATCTCTTTGGAAAGTATGGAAAGTGCGAACACGTCTGGGTTGCCTTCAATCCACCAGGTTTTGCTTTCGTCAACTTCGAAACCGAGGCTGATGCATCCAACGCCTGCGATGCTTTGAATGGAGAGGAGTTCATGGGCTGCAAGCTCCGTGTTGAAGTGTCACGCCCTAAGGCACCCGGTGGTCGTGGTCGCGGTGGCCGAGGTAAATATTTTTGATTTTTTTTATATATATTTTTATTAGTCTAGTTAGTTTAACACAAATTTCTGCATGGCTTAGAAATTTGGTCATTTATCATTAGTGGCATATTTAGAAGGAAGAAAGAAACGGCATTAGATTTTTTTTATAATTTGGCTAATGCATTTTGGTATTGTAATATTGAAGGTGGTTTCGGGGGACGTGGAGGTGGTTTTGGAGGTGGCCGAGGTGGAGGTGGAGGCTACGGTGGCAACTCGTATGGCGGCGGCCGTGGTGGAGGTATGTATTAAGTTTTGTGAAATTTACTGCTGTCTTGTAACTCCCTCGTCCAGTTCTAGTATTGTAAAGAACTGAACTCATGAAGACAAGTGTCAGGAAATGGTGCATTGTGCCTGAAATGAACACAACTGATTGATTGATTTTTTTATAAATACTTTTGCTTACGAACGTTGAAAAAAAGTTGATTTCTCTCTTTCTTTATTTTTGCATGCTCAACAAGCATGGGTTTAAATACTTTAAGAAATTTGTACATACTGATTGATACAAAGAGCATCATGAACTACCTGCAGAATGAAAGTTTTGACATTTGAGCTTAAGTTTGAGTATTAACCTTTGGGTAAAGGTACAAATGACCATTACTGATAGACACTATGTTGACATGTGCCAGTTTCCGTAGTTAGCAAATTATAAAGGCACGTAAACGGGGAAGAAGCCTCTAATCCATCAGTGGAATTTAGTGTCGAATGAGGAGTAACTGTGAATTTGAGCGAATGCCGAATGACCAGTGTTGTTGCTATCAATCATAAAAGAAATCTCATAATAATACCAATTACCATTCCCTCTCTATATACTACTTTAAGTTAGGGTCACACTGAAACCACCTTAAATGTTTTTGAAAGCTAAAAAAGGCTGTGTTAGGAACAAGAATTGAATGTAGTATTGATTTACTAGTACGAATGAAGTGTAGTGATAACCATTCCAAAAATAATTTGCACTAACCATAAGCAGTTGTTGTTACTGCTTCCATAAATCATGAATTACCTGACGAGTTATATATCAACTAATCCTTCCATTATTATCATTATCCTTCATAGTTTCATTCATAATAATATAACTTTTAAGCGTGTGGGAGAAATAAGGAGGAGGCAGGTGGTAAATCACACATATTTCCAATGCTACTTGTAGCTGCAAGCAATATCTAAAATCAGAGTCCAAGTGCGACCTACGCAGTAGTCCACTTGTTGTTGTTGTTGTGGACATATAAATAGACATAAAACACACAGTACATAATATACATCATCACTTACCGTTCGCACGCAATGCTCCACTAACTATAACCGCAGCAGAAGATATCAATTAATTAATTGGAATTTTCTAAGAATCAAATTTTTAAAATTAAAATTAGCAAAGCAGAAAAAAAATTAAAAACTCTTTGGGCTTTTGTCTTGTTCCCATTCGTCTCGTTTACGTACTTTGTGACTTGCTATGTAATTATAATAATTTTTTGTTTTTGGGGGGTTGAGGGGAAGACAAGCACAAATCGTATTTTTTTGTTTTTGTGTTGTTGATTATGGGGGAATGCTTATGTGCTTCTTATATGATGACTGATAGGAGGATTTCGCGGTGGTCGTGGGGGTCGGGGAGGAGGAAACAGACCCATGGGAAATCGTGGTGGAGGCGGCGGTATGTTTGACATGCAGGACGGTGGTAGTGGTGGTGGTGGTTGGAATTAAATAATTCACACAAAAAGCTTGCCGCTTATCCTGCTGGCCCATAATCATAAAACAGATAGAATTGCAATGATTATGCAATTTCTCCTCCTTTTTCTAATTTGATGTCTCCTCTCACGAATATTACATGTCTCTATAAGAATTACTACTACTACTACACAGTTTACAATACACAATCCGCGAGTGCTGCTGCTATTTTGTAATGTTTTATTTTCGTTGTTTGCAATATTATTACCTCCACAATTGATGATCTACAAGACGATTCAAGTCTCTAAATGTTAAATTATTATTATTAGTTTTTTGTTTTGTTTTGGAAAATTAAGTGTTAGAAAGTGTTCCAATCAACACGACATGTGTATGCGCGTTATCCAGTATTTTTAAATTATAACACGGTATCAATCTCCCCAAAAAATAATGAATCAATGAAGGATTTTAAAATCTTATATATAAACACACAAGAGCAGTAAAAAACAAACGAAGCTACTCTCGATTTTTAGAATGAAAACTCGAATACGCTGAGATGCTGAGATATTTTAACAAAGGATTTTTCTATCGCTGAGAAGTGCATTAATACATAGAGAAGTCATTCGCGTTTTTTTCGAAAAGTATTTTACGATATCATTCCTGATTTTATATAATATGGGCTGATCTCTCTCAAACAAACGTAAATAAATCTTCGCTCTGTTCTCCGTTTTTAGAAGAAACACTTAACACAAAAAGCAACATGAAAAGAAGAAGAAAATCTGCGACATCTACTCAAGATATTTGCTTCGCTGCGTATTATATTACTTAAATTAGAAACAAAAGTATCTCATTAGCTCAGTCAGTACCAAAGAGGAAAATGAGAGAGAACACGCGTTTTTTAATTAAAATCAGAAAAGCTACGTTATAACTTCGCTCGAACAAAGTACAATCTCGTACTACTCATGAAATGAAGAAATATAGAAAAAAGTATCCCCGTCGTTTACAAACTTTGCTAGAAATGAAATGCAACTTTTATATTCGCGTTTTTACCAAGAGAAAATTTTTATCGTCAAATATAATAGAACACAACATGATTGCTCCTTCCTTACGCACGTAATACGGATGACAGTCTGTTGTTGTTTCTCTTCGTTTGAAAAAAAGTAGCACTGGACAATTTTTTAAGTGATATATCTACAAAAAAAATGCGTCATTTTATTGTCAATATTTGTCTCCGTCTCCGATTCGCGTAATTTTTCGACTGCTGCTACTACTACTTGTAACAATACAAATTTCTTCCAGTGCTATCGTTATTACACTCTACAACTTATGAATTTGTTGTCAAATCATATAGGTATACTATATAGATATATATCAAAATGTATTTTAGACGTGATTCTTTATATTTGATGATGATGATGATATGATGCTCATTATGTAAACCATGATGGGAAGAGATCTTCTATCTATATGAGATGATTATTGCAGTCTATTAAAGCCTCGTGTGTATTTTTCCTACCACCCTTTTTGCGTAGAACATAAAAGATATACTCTTGTTATGCATGAGAAAAAATTATTTAGTTGACTGAAGCTCTGAATTTATTTCTGTTTTGTGTCTTGATTTTGGTTTTGTCACATATATTTGGAATGGTGTATCTGGATTAGTTGATAGATTTATTGTCATACATATATATATATAATATTTCGTACCTAATTGTCAATACGGAATGGGTGAGAAAGTGATGATGTGAGTGATTGAGGAGTCCGTTCATTGCTCTTGTATGTTTACTCGTAGGTAGATGCATTGCATTATTACTGTCACATACGATTTATAACACTTACTTGCATTGTTTTCATAAAAAATTCGTAACTTTATGTTTAATACCACTGCATATAATTCCATTGTTTTTAGTAGGGATTTGAGTTCAAATAGTTTTGACATCCAAAAAAAAAAGTTCATTTCATTTCTCATAAATTACACTGTACTCATATAATGGCTTTGCAGGATCCCGAGGTGGACGGGATGGTGGATCTCGTAGCCGCTACGATAGCTATGGAAGCGGTGGTGGTGGTGGTGGCGGCGGCTCCCGAGGGGGTGGTCGAGGGGGCTCCCGTGGAAGTAGCGGAGGCGGTGGTGGTTACTCCGCCTCCCGATATCGCAGCCGTTCTCCAGTGTCCCGGGGAAGGTAAATTATTCTCCCTTCCGTTGTCTCAGTCGTTGAGTCTCTCAGGCACAACAAAAAAACAAGCTGCTACTACTGTACTACTACTTATCCATCGCGGTGCACGAACTATTCCCTTTAAACTATATTCCTCGCAATCACAAGTTCAATATGCCCAGAGAAAACCTTTCGAGTTACTCACAAAGATTGAGGGAAAGCCGTTAATTCAGTGCTGGAAAAAAAGAAAGCCAAAGAGTGCCTTAGTCAAAAGTAGAGAGAATTTCCTTTAAATATACGCCCTACACACACACAAGATCTCCTTGGATTTTGGAAGTGGTGAAATTTTTTTCTTTCGAAGTCAGTCAGAATTTGCACGGAATTCAATTCAATGCATGTGCAATAATGTCCAGAGAATGATCAAGCAGTATTTAAACGTGCCACTGCCTCTAGTATTTTCTTCGCTAATAATAATATCCAAAGAAATTTTCCAATCAAATTCGTTTCCGCATTTCTCCGTTGAATGTGAATGTACAATATCTTCTTCTACCACACACAACAAGCTTTCTCTCAGGACTTGGAAGTCTCTTCGAACGAAACTCTCCATTTGCGCTAAAAAAATTACTTTCACGTCGTAACTTGTAGCGCTCTTCAAATGCTGGGAGTGCTGTAGAGAGAAAATCAAATTCGCTTCCTGTATATTTCACATATAACCAACCTTAAACTCAATCCCCGTTTTTCTCTGAACGAATCAAGTATTTCTATAATTTTTTTACAACTCGCAACTCGTCACACCTGTTTGATTATTATTTCCGCTACCACTATATATACATAATTCACGCATTTTATATTTTTGATACTACAAACGAACGCAGTAGATTCTTTAGTTTCTTTATACATATTATATACAAAGTACGTACGTATCTTTTAACGCTGCTAATGAATACTATAATACCATCAATATCAATTACTAAAGAAGGCAATGATGATAATATTTTTACAATATGAGATGAGATTTCCTATTATGACTACGAATCTTAGTGGCGGATATTACGACGACGGCGGCGCTTCGGGTTCTGGTGGATACTCGCGTGGTGGAGATTACGGCAGCTATTAAGAACATTGATAGAGACCCCCTCTCACCTCGTAACATTCTGTCTGTCTCACACGATTCTCCGGCAACAACCAATATTATGATTTGAAAATTCTGCAGTAGGATATCAGATTTAAGGTACCAACAAATCTCTCTCATTCTTCTCAATTCTTCGTCCTTAAGTTCCTTCTTCGATTCAAACTTGGTTCAGTCGATTTTGTTTTTTTGAAACCATTTTATTTCGTTCTCCTTTTCGTTTAATACATTCTACGCTCCGATACTAAGCCTGCGGTTGCCTATACAAACGTTGCGTTTTGAATATTTTGAGCTGCTCCTGTTCCGTTGTCTTACTACTTACTACTCTGCTCTGCTCTTCCAATCAAATTAAAGAAATCGTAATTTTCTTTCACGGGGGTTCTCTTCTTCACATTTACTTAGAAAGGGTTTTTGGGAATGGGGATGGGCTGGGCTTACTCTCTGTAGTGGGACCAAAAGACTTACTATATAATATCCGAAATATTTTTGAACGTACGCATGAAATGGATCTTCCTTCGTTAGCAAATCTCCGTTAATACAATACAGCAGAATTCCGTACAAAACCAAAATAGTAATTCACTTTCTTGATCTCAATAATATAAACCGAAAAACGAAAGAAATTTTGCGTACATATACATAGTTAACTATTTTTTGAAATCTCAACGTATGGGATCTTATACTTATCAAACGAACTGAGCTAGTGCAATTGACGGCTTAATACTGGACTGTGATACTTCTTGTGTTCGCCTCTTTATAATTGCTGTTCTGTGATATATTATCGTATATATGTACCTGTATATTTACGAGAATGCCTTCTAGTCCGCCAGTAACGTGTCTCTAAGTATTACTAAAACCATGATATTTATATTGAATGATATTCATGTTGATTGATAATGAAATTACAAATTACGTGACGTGAGATATTGGAACTTCTTCCTTGGTTTTAAACAGTTGTACAAAAACACCAGATTCTACGTAACTCTACTACTACTACTACTACTCTACATGTCTCCAAAACCGCGTGCACACAAGTTGTTCTCTTCTTCGAAAACTCGCCGATGATTGAAAATTCAAGCACTTCGAACAAAATTCGTTAAGACAGAAAGTATATTATTTCCTCGTCTTCAACGCAATTCCTCGACGATCTGATTCAGAGAAAGTGACCAGTTACAACTTCAAAACCATCGTGCATAATAATAATGAATATATTATTATTTATCTCTACACAAAACCTCTTGTTTCTGAATATATAAATATAAAATATCATTCTCTTCGTTTCGTATTTACGTAATGATATAAAATGTCATGATTAGCAAGTACAAGATAAAACAAAAAAAAAAGTAATGTTCTGAACCAGTTTATATTTTCATTTTTATTGACTACTGTTCGCAACAGCAGCCGGTGAAAAGTAAATGAAATCACTATTATATTTGTATTTTGTATTTGTTACGTGCATACGGATGTTTTTAAGATATCTATTTAATAAATGAGCGTGTTATTCGCGCTATAAAATAGTCTAAATGAGTAATCCTACGAATAGTTCTCCCGCAAAGTAGAAATCGTAATCCATCATCTATCACATCACTCAGTCCAACTCACATCATCACTTGAATTGTTTTTGCATCTCTAGCATATTTTTATTATATTACTATCATTCTAACATAAATGAGAAATGAAATGAACATCATACCATTTAGTTTAGGGGGAATAGCAGAATTTACTGATTTAAGAATCATACATTACACATTCATTCATAATTATATTGACTATTATCTACGAACTACAACTCATGATAACCCATATACACTACACACATAAACTGATGTCACTCAACATTGTGGACTTTCAACATCCTCTTAGCTCCGTTGCAACTGGATCTGGATCATGGATTTTACGTTTCATTTTACATTAAATTGAAACAAATGGTGAGGTACAGGTAAGCGCACAAGTGTGACTAACATGACAAATAAGATCATTGGAAGAACTGACAGCTGCATCCTATCGCTACCGGATGTTAGCACTTGGACCTGCTCAGCATTGACAATTGGTGTTATTACATTCACCGGTGGACTGAAGTATCCAACCGTCACTGTATTTCGTAATGCTGCTCTGATGCAATAAGCTGTCCCCTGAGATAGTTTCGTTAGGACAAACCCTGCGATAGAAAATTAAATGAAAAGTACTCGTCATGAGTCAACAAATTTCAATCTGATACATACTTCTATTAGCTGTTTAAAATGTTATAATATGTCTTACCTTCCTTGTTTTCTAATGTTTTTGAATTCCCATCGGCCAACACCCAATCATTTTCAAAATTTCCAGTAGCCGTACGACAATGGGGTTTGTACTGAATCGTATACCCCAAGATTGGAAAACTTCCACCCATTTGACTAATTCCATGTTTTGCAGCAATTTGTATTTCATCTGACGCTACTGAAAGTATTCTTAGGATTGGGGGCAACGGTTTTTCTCCTTTGAGTAGTTGAATGTTTTGAACTAAATGCCCCAGCTCATTTACAGCTCGACATACATAATCTCCAAGTTTGTCTTCATCATCAATGAATACCTGTACTTATCATTTTTCCATCCGATTATAAGCTACTTCGTAATAAAAAAATACAATATACTATATACGACTGACTGACTAACCTCTAAAGTAGATATGTTTGCTTCAGTGGTGATCCGAATGTCGCGAGAATTTTCCAGCGAACGTCCTTGGTAAAACCATTCAAATGTTGCAGGAGGCACTGCTTTCACTGAACATGTTAAGTTAGTCCATTCTCCGATAATACCATAAGATCTTATTTTCGCATTTCCGATCTGCTTTGGTTCCGCTAAAACACGTCCCAATAAGTTATTATTGCATATTGAAGCGAACGAGAGCATTAATTGAATAATTCATATTTAACAAACTTCTGATTCGTAGTGTGATATTTAGCATGTTGGATTGATAAAATGGTGTAAGTGAATTGACTGCTCGGCAGGTAAAATGTTTGTTTGCGTCCGAATCTGATACATTGAAAATCTGTAATCCATCCCTTGTGACTCGATATTCATGCTCTGCAACCATCATGTTTTAAAATCAGATACATACAACATGTACCGTAAGTATAAAGACTTTTATTAACTGTCTGGTATTTGTCCATCCACACTCCACAACAATCTTGGTGATACATGCCCCAGTACTGCACACTTCATTAGGTAAGGTTGTCCTTTAGAAGCAATTTGAGTTTGTAGTGTTTTGTTATACACAATGGGATCTGCGATTTATTCATCATTATCATCTATTTACTGTTGTTCAAAAACACAAAACAATAATCTGGGCTTGAACGATGACTTACGATTAACATCCAGGTCAAAGGACACCCTGAATCTGCTCCCATTTAATAAAACACACTTGTAGCTACCTTTATCTGTCGGTGAGATTTTAATGAAATGTAGCTCTACCCCGTGAGTTTTTACTTTCACTCGCAGCGGACTGGAATGACGGATTATTACAAGAAAAATTCATTTATTCATTAACCCAACTTAGGCAGTGGATTAAATTCATAATATATAGGCTAATTTATTGAAGCATGTATAAGCGCACCTGTCTGGAGAATCCATTAATTTTTTTCCGTTGGGATCAAACCAAAATGTGTCATTGGGGTAATTTGATATACAGGTAACTAGATAGGAGTCATTGACAAGTTTGCTAACTTTTGTGTAGTTTGGACGAAGTACAAGGTCCCGAGAAACTTGCTGAGCATTGCTTGGCATCATCAATGAACCTAGTAAATTAAATCTTTAAAATTAAAATCAAATGTTTAATGAAGGAAAATATTTTGAGTTTAATTAAACGTTATAATAATTACCTATAAGGATGTAGGATATCAAGAAAAACTCGTTCTTGAGGTAGTGCTTCATAATTGTTGTACAATAGATATTTGCTCAATTTTTAAGAGAAGAAAGAATGTTCTACAGCCACACCTATCAAGTCCGTCCAGTGTCTGAGTGAGTCAGTAGTTCATTCATACTATTTTTCAGAGTTCGGAGAGGTGATTGAATAGTTTAAAAATAGGTTTTTATCGGTTTTGCATGGTTGATGGTTCTGGCTGATTTTCTAGGACATGGCAATCAAAAGGCTCACTAGCAGAAGTAGTTGATCTTGGTCTGGTCATCTATAGTTTTATTCTTTCTTCCATTCCTTCTTTCATGTCATTACAAAAAGAACCAGAAGGAAGTTTGTTTCACAAATATACAGCAGCTTTATTTAGTGTTTGTATGTAGGTGGTAAATAGTAAGTATGAAACTTCAATTTCCCGTTTTCACATCTTTTTACTGCTTTGCAGAATGATAAAATACGCATATGCCAGAAAAACTGTGTTTTATGGCGTATTTCTAATATTCAAGGACAAACGGTGTTGTTCCAGCTGTAAAATTTATGTACATACAAACACATAAAGTTTAAAGTCATAATTGATATGAGTGCAGAAAAGATCGGAGAGGAATTTAATAGTATGTATTTTTGGCAACTGGTAGAGAAATAATTTATCATGATGGTGAAAGCACAAACATCAAGTTGGTCCTCAGTTTGGACTAGCCCTAAAGTTTAGTTGATGACGACGATGAGATTCATGTTTATGTAAAGGTATTTATTTGCAGTTTTTTATGAATGTGTTGTGTATTTACATATAGTTTTTGGGATATGGTGTACATTTAGGGAGTACGCTATTCTTTAGTTTAGAGTTGATTTTTTGAGGAATCACGGTTTACAGAAGGGATGTTAGAAACTGGAGGATGACAAAATTGCATAAGACAGCTACGACGGATGAAGGATGAACGTTGGCCGCTGTATCTGTAATTTCCCAGGGAGCGGTTGTGGGTGTGATAACCTTCAAAGTAATATTCATGACTTTCGTGTCAGGTATTGGTGAGTCCATGTCCATTGCTCGACACATGTATTGTCTGTAGGCGTCATGTTGTGATACATTATGAATCATTAAGCCATCCCGCATGATTTTGTATTTTGGTTCTGGAAATTAATTAAGATACAAAAAGTTAGACCAAAACTTTTCCCATCCCAACAACTTTCACCTGATACCATTAAAAATGGATCGGTCGAGTCAGTATATTACGCATTATCTTACTTGGAGGATTTCGTTGATCCACCTTCCAAATTATTTTTGGCCGTGACTGTCCCTGAGCTCTACATTTCATTGTGTAAGTTTGGCCTTCTGGAGCTTCCTGTTCTGCTAAACTTGTTTCAAACACTATAGGACCTGTACATCGTATGCAGAAGTAATAGGGCAATTAATACGTTTAAAATTACTGCTAATATCTCAATAGCTGTCCATACGAAATTAGAATTTATATTATAATGAGAATTTTGATTCGTATAATTTGAATAAACCTGTTGATTTTTGAAAAAGATAACGGTATATTGGTTGAGAACATGGAGAATGCATAAAGAAAGTAAAATATGGAGGCTTACGAATGACAGAAAGATTGAACGAGGCTCTATTGCCTTTGGGTGAAATGCAGCTGTAAAGACCTTCGTCGTCAGTTGTGATTCCATTGAGAAATAGGTCAACTCCATGACTGATGTCCACTCGTATTCGACTGAATGGGACAATGAAAGAAAGTGGGCCATATTGGATTAGTGCTTCCAGTAATTTTGTTTAACGGGGAATTTTTTTCTTAGTTTTGGGGGAGGAAGTTTCAGAGCTTACCTTTGTGGAGAGCTGTGTAGTATTTGACCCCTTGGATTTACCCAAATTGCGCTCGTTGAGTCGTCCGAGAGTGTACATGATACGAAATAAGAATCATTTATGAATTTTTTAACAATATTCTCGTTAGGAAATAAATAAACCGATTGGCCATTCGTTAAATTGAGGAAGCCTGTAACGAGAAAAGGTCAAAGCATTAAATACACGTTTTTTTCTTGTTATTAACCGTATAATTCGATAAATCTAAATCCTTCCACGATAACAAATAAACTGCAATTTAATTTCTTATTTATATACAAAATACAAAATTCATTCAATTTGATTACCACCAAACTGAATTTTAGAATGTTCCAAGTGAATCTTTAGGTCAACCCCAATCGTTCGTTTGAGCTATGTTAGGTCGCGTGTTCACTCTCGCACCTTCACTACTAGAAAAATACATGACTTCATATGCAAATTGCATAAAGTTCCTATTTGTATATTAGGGGCCGAATTTCCGGACAAGAATTTCCGACGAATAGCAGGGATTTAATTCACAAATTTTGGAAACTGCTAATTGATTGACATGAAACAAGTCATCTTAATAATATATGTTTCAACTTAAAACGTTTGCTTCCCAGAGTTTAAAAAATACACATATTTCAAACTGCATCGACGTTTTAAAACCTATCTACAATATATGTTTACCAAAATAGCAGATTAGCAGAACCCTCAGTTTGTACGACATGATCTGAATTATGATATGAGGTTGCACAGAATATACACGACCTTGTCTCATTAGCTGTTGCTCATGGTCAAGAAGATCCAGATTAATGAGCTGATGAATGAATCG
>JAQGAP010003006.1:0-13473 GCA_034697805.1 Orchesella bifasciata | reverse complement strand
ATGTTGTTTCGGTGTTATAGTGCATTAAGAGTGATATTATTATGTATTCGTTTTTGTATGCTGTTTGTGATAAACGATAAATATTGATAGGAATTCTCAATGAGTTAAAATTTTAGCCAGGGAATGAAAGAACAGTTTTACAGCGTGTGATAAAGTGGTGGGATTTTGGTGTGTAAATATGATGGTGCCATTTATATGGTTTTAAATGTTTGTTGGTAATTGTATAGCGCATTTAGGTTTGACTTTGGAGCTCGATCGATAGTGTTAATAATATAGCCGATAAGTTATGTAGTGATGTAATTTTCAGTCCGTTCCGTACCTTGTTGTAAGTGCTGTTGTGTGGTTTTATGCATAAATAAATTTACTTTTAAACTAGACTACTTGTGTTTACTGGTGAGGGGAAATTTTCAATTTTTACTTATGAGTCTGATTTTATGATTCATTTTTGGTTGTAAATATTGATGGTGTGAAAGTACAAAAAATAGCTTTTCCTAAATTGAATTATTTAAAAAATCTACTTCTTGAGGGCAAGAACTGATGGGGAAGCCAAGAGTCCTTGGTTGAGTCCAATGATTTGGTTGGTTCCAATAAGTTGGTTGGCACCAATGAGTTGGTTGGTTCCGATGAGTTGGGTGGCTCCTAATCCCAAGGTGCTGAATCCTGAAACCAATGGCTGTTGGACGGCAAGAGATGAAGCTCCCAAAACTTGACCAGCATTAACCTGATAATAATTCAATCCCGTTATTGAGTGAGGGCAGTTCAATAATATAAAAGATCAGAGAAATTCACAAGGCAGATTATTATTTCTTACGGTTTGGACGGCAGCAGGGGGAGAAAGCTGAACAGTCCTAAGGGCTGGAGCAGCTACTTGGATAGTTTGGAGTTGTGGAGCAGCGACCTGATAATAATTCAATCCCTTTTTAAGTGAGGGCGGTTCACTAATGTTATGAAAGATCAGAGAAATTATTAATGCATTTATCAATTTCTTACGGTTTGGACGGTTTGGAGTTGTGGAGCAGCGACCTGGACTGTGCGGACAGCTGGAGCGGCAACTTGAACAGTTTGGAGTTGTGGAGCAGCGACCTGATAATAATTCAATCCCTTTTTAAGTGAGGGCGGTTCACTAATTTTAGAAAATATCAGGGACATTAACGCGCGTCATAATTATTCTTACGGTTTGGACGGTTTGGAGTTGTGGGGCAGCAACTTGGACTGTGCGGACAGCTGGAGCTTGGACTTGGACAGTTTGGACAACTGGGGCGCTTTGCACAATGGTGGGCACAGCTCTGTATCTGATCTCTGGTTGATCAACAACAATTTGTTGTTTCACAACATTAACTTCAGCGGGGTTAACGGAAACGCGTCCCAAAAGGGGAGCACCCAAAGCTGGACCAGAGGCCAAGGTCAATCCCGGAGAAGAGATGAGCCCAGCTTGGGCGACGCAGACGCAGGCGCAGGCGAGAACGACCTAAATATAAAATAATTAATGTTGTATTTCCAAAATATGCGCATTGGTGAACAAAGTTCATGATATGATTTTTCATGAAAATGTAATGCCTTTTTTGTCAACTTACAAACTTGAACATTTTGGCTGATTGGTGGACCACGATTTGAGGAATGATGCCTGGAAAAGCATGAAATGTTCTATTTATACTAAATTCTTTGGCAGTGCTCATCTAACAAGACAAAATTGGTCCTAATCAATAGGTATACCACTCCACACCCTGACATACCAAAAGAAGCATCACCAAATCATATATACATATTTCTGGTTGCATGAACTCCTATTAAAAATCTGTGGGCGACTCGAATTCCTGGCTTCTGGAGAATTCATTGTCATGTATAATTATTGCACAAGAAGGTGGCTACATTTCATCAGCCATTTGTGCAAAACCCATTAACATTTTGAGACAAAAAAATCTTTGCGTAACAATGCATCTATTGAGCAGGATGGTCCCTTTATAAATAGAAGGCACATTATCATGTCAAGCTCCGTGATTAATTCTTCCATTTAGGATACCAATCCAAAGCGCCTACCCATCGTGCAGATGAGCTTTATCATGAATTGGTCACAGTCATGCTATGATTGAAGACGACAGGGATCGCGGATCTCGTTGATGAATACCATCTTTAGCTGCCATTTTCATGCTTACAATACAAAGTGTTAGAATATAAAAGACGCAATGGAATGGAACATTGCGTTTGACAACACAATAGGAATGCGGAATCCTGTCTCCATATATGACGCTTGCTTGATGATCAGGAGTTAGATGAGCATAAATATTTTTTGTGCTCCAGAATTTGGAGTCTACTATGGAAATCATCCTCAGCTTAGAGGTACTCGTGGAATTATGAACTTATTTGCATAATCATACAGTATAACAAGCCCTAACACGTGAATTCTCGTTTTTAATATTCCCGATAATGCTGTGATTGCAATTTGCGATACCAAAGCTGATATTTATTGACACACATACACGTGTGCCTACTCTGATAACCACGCCTTTTCAAGGCTACCAAGGTCGTCTCATCTTGCGCTGTAGAAAATATTCTTATTGCCGATGGCTTGCTTGCTTCTAGTACCACGATGCTGTTGAATGCACGGATGCTGAATGCTGGGATTATGGGCTCACTTACCTTTGTAAAGTGGTATCACATGTAACATCCGTATTTTTGTATCATATTCATGCAACTTTGTAAAAAAGTAAGTTGTGCTGTGTTGTGATTTAGAACTTAACGTTAAAAAATATGCAAATTTTGCGTAATCCACTCCTTTGGATCCGAATAATCCAAAGTAAGCATTAGGTTGTGAGTTTGATCAGGTAGTCAGCATTTTTAATAAGAATCCGGTAGAAAAAAGTACCTTGTTTGCAAATTTTGAATGTGCCTAAGCTGAGCTGTTTATGTCTGGAAAAGTTTATCGGATGCTGTTGCACCACCTGAAATTTTTCTTACAGACAAAAAGTAGTTTTGCAAGTTACTTTTTATATAAATGTATGAAAAATAATTGCATTTTTAGAATCCAGAAATTACTGCCTGCTAATAATAAAAACCAAACATCCAAGAACTGATCTGGTATTAAAGGTATATCAGTTGATGCACATTGCTTTTGTTACCGCCGTCTTCGTAACAGTCATTTACAGTTTTTTAGTTAGTGTCACCGTCACCCCATTTTAGCAGTATTAATTTTCTCGAAATGATAATAAATTAGTCATTCTCACCGCAATTAAGCTTTTATAATCAGAGCAGTTTAATTTCTTGACTAGATTCTATTTATTAGGGAAGTTTCTAAATAATTTATTAATTAAAAAATACATTTAGTCAAACTTATTTCTATAATATATAAACATGAGTATTACAGCGATGAACATAGAAGAATATCCCGTTAAACGGTTAACCCCATTTGACACATTAGACGAAGGACACTTCAGTACTTGTCCTACTCTCTCAAAAATTTCTGCATGCAGCTGTTTATCCACTTTGTTCGAACAGTTGTGGTCTATAGAGCTGAGATCGCAAGCAGTGTTGGATTGGAATCGTCTGAAAACGTGCGTGAATATGACATAATGAAATTTCCATCTCATTAAAAGGCGTGTTCTGTGTTATCTCATTTGAATTTTATATGAAACGTCACTACACATCCCAAGGGACTTACGTGCAAAGATCAGTAGAATGCCTCGTCATTTTGTTCATGGAGCATTCTATCGTAGAATAATTTCTCAAGCATGGTCTTCCTTCTGCAGCTGCTTTCCTCCGATTCTCTACGGGAAAGAAAATGTTAAAGCAAAGGATTATATAATTGAATTAACTCAATTTAATTAATGCGCATTAATGCTTCTCTTCTTACCCACTGTGATTCGACCTCCATCTCTGCATATATCGTCGTACAGTGCGAAATAAATTTTGTCAGCTACATCGCCAACTCCATGCTGACATTTATTCAATTCCCCAATGATGCTTAACCAACATCCCCTGTAGGCTGTAGTGTTACTACAAATTGCCATGTAGAGTTGTCTGTCAAGCTCACGAATTACTGTGTCGTTTAAAGGGCCATCGTTCCTACCCCGCCTAGATTCCAAAATTGGAAACTTGGGGGTAATAGAATCGATGCAGGTTTGCCAATCAACCTGTGCAAAATTATTAAAAATTTATGAGCTTGTTAAATTTAATTTCTGATTGGGATTAAATGATAAGTGTGGCTTTTTATTATACCTCTGCATCATAAGCAAGGTCGTCAAATCCAGGTATTTTCAAAGCACAGCTTGGGGTAACTCGCTGTAATTCTTGCAATGGAGTTTCCCATGGATCATTGGCGTCACTGTAATCTCCTGTATCTGTATTTTCTGCTCCTTCCCCAGGGAAAACGCATAAAATGTATATGAGAGCTGCCGTATAGGAACAACCTGGGAAATTTCGGGCTGACATGCTGAAGAATGCTCGTTACGCTAATCTAGTTCAGATAACGGAACTTAATTAAGTTGTTGGAATCGTCTAGTTTAAAATTCTATGAGATTTCTGGTCTTCAAACAAGTTTTATATGAAAAGCGTGTCTGCATGCTGAAGAATTAGAACTAATAACTTCTCACTTCTTCCGACAAAGAGACACTGGAATTGTAGAAATCGGTTGATTTGATATATATCAACAAAACACTTAACTTACTTCCTTCCTTCTCTGCGTACATCTCACAACTGGGGTATCAGAAATGACGAGTTTAAGGCTGGTTTTAGGATGAGTAAGTTAATTTAGTTATATGCTAACTAATGAGCGAAAAATTTAATTTGGAACGTGGTATGAGTAAATTTTCATGATGAACCTAATAATGTCATAATCGTTGGCTGTCGTGCGTTCTTCAAACTTACCTACCCAACAAAACCAAGCCATTTGTGACATCATCTTACTAATGTTTCATAACATTTGAGTGTTTTAGGACCGTTTTACCAAAAATAAACAAGACAGCTAGCTTTTCTTGCATATATGCAACTTTGTACTTCTGGAAGTCGTTGGTATTACTTACGATTAGTAAAGTTACTGCGGTTTGATGACAAACTCGGGCTACAACGAATGAGTCATTCTAAAAATACTGTGATTAAGATAGTTACGTAAACTGTGATAAAACTTATTCTTTCATTTCGGCAAAAAACTCAATATCTCTTGGATGGACATGGACGCTTGTTGTAAGCAAACCATGGGCATTTAGAATGACTACACATTAGCTTTAGTAATCTACCGTTATACGTACCTACAATGCTTCACGTTTTGATTAATTTTCCCCAGGCCAAGTAAACGACTTCTAAGTGACAACATTCCATGACTCATTCCCAAGCTTATGGACGATGATGTAATGATGACAAAAAGTTGAGGTCGATGATTTTCGTTTGAAGTTTGTGTATCCAGTAACCTTCCTTCGTAAAATTTATGCGCATATGAACATACATCAAAGGAAAATCCTATTATATTGGTGGTCAAACTACGCTTTTTCTTGTTTAGGCTTACGATTTTATTTAGTTTGAAAGGAACGCAAAGTACCATTTATTATCGATAAACGCCACAATTTTACGATATGACTTATTCTAAATCTTCACACAGACAAATTGTATTAAACTTATGAGTAATTATTATAATTATACATATATTTCGAATTTGAATTGACACGACTTACATTAATACCAGGAACGATTCACAGCACGATTGACAATCATTTTTTTGCAAAAGTAAATACACAATATTGATAACTCACTCAAATCTTACATACTATATACTCAGCATCAACTTCAATTCAATTATTCATATTCATTAATTTCATAAATGGAGACAGCGGAGATTCTTACACCAAAGTTTGTTTCATATCAAATGAGTGAACAAAATTATTTCTTAAATACAATTCATACATGAAAAATCGAAGAAGACGAATTACTTCTCAGGGCTAACTGAATGGGAAGATTGAATAGGTCCACGAACTTTGTTCACGGCCATGACCGCTTTTCCGGCAGCCTGCAAACAAAAATGCAAAGAAAAATGATGATTTTAGGAAAATTCGAAAGTACAACTCATCATCAAAAATGACGTTTACATCTAGCAACTATCTAAATCGCTGATAAGCGTATTAGCATACCCTGAAAATCCGCTTAGCATTGAACTCTCTGATGCGGTCTTGTGTTCTCTGCAGATGAGTATCGCTAGCAATATGGCCTTGTACCCACGGGTTGCTGAGTGCTTCAGCGGCAGTAGGCCTTTTATCAGGATCAGCACTCATCAACTGAAAGTAGAATGCAAACAAGATACTATTACAGCTACTGGAAATCCCAGTGAAAACTTGCTAGAAGTGAACATTGAGTGTGGCATGAATTTTATCTTGAGTACAAATAGAGAGCGATATCTTCTATCATAACGTTAAAGAAAAAGTGGTTCTTCTACACAAACATTAGTTAATAAAGTATAATGGATTTAGTAATTTACATATTGAAAACAAAATTTTGGATGATGAATTACAAAAACACAATTTAATATTGTGCACCCGTCAGTCAGTCTCAAGCTCAAGTGCAGATCTTGCACTTGGAAAATGTGTGTACTCCCTAAACCGATTCAAATTCAAGGACACGAACATTATTTGCTGCTTGTTTGTGCATTACTTTTCAAAGGACCAGCAATTACGCTGATTTAGCTTGATTTGATTACTTATAATACACCCACCACCCTGTCATTGATGGGGCAATTAAGCCCTATAATTTACGCTTGTCAACAACACAAATTAATTATGCCACTTATATGCAATTCGTCTCTTTGTCTGGCTCACTTACTTGTGTCACCAGCTCCTTCGCTGGCTCTGATATGTCATCCCAATATGGAGACTCAAACTCGTATTCTGCTCGAACGATTTTTCGGGTAACACCTGATAAACCAAAATTGCATTAGACGTTGTGGGTTCCAACTAAATTATGTCCCACGATTACATGGCCATAAAAATGAGCTATGCGAACTCTTACCTGCTTCACCATCCTCATCCCAAAAAGGTTCATAACTGCGAAAATGCAGGAATAAAATAATTATTGTTAGCAAAACTTGAGATAAAAACTACTCAATAAGAGACACGACCGACAGTTATACGTTCTTACGTCATCTCAAGACTTACTTTCTTCCCACGTGCTTACGACAACTCCCAACGCATAATTACTTTTTATTATCAACTGTAGCGAAAGCGATAAGTAGCGAGTGTTAAACTTACCCACACAACCTGAAATTAGAAAAGGAACGCATAATTGATCATCAGTTTCATACCAAGATTTTGCGTATGCAATTTTTAATAGACTGGTTTTACTGGATTTTATGGGTAAAATGAGCATTTTGTACTTACAAAATGTACAGCACCACACCAAGCGACCATAAATCCACGGCAGCGGTGTATGGCTTCTTCAAGACAACTTCCGGGGCTATTTGAGAAATGCCAAAGGAAATTTCTTAGTGACATTCGACATTCTATCTCATTTTCTGCTCTTTTTTTGTGCACAATATATCCCAGTAAAAAATTACCGCAATATCCAATGGTTCCACAGAAAGTTCTCATAATCGTGTCATCATCAACTGTCTTGGCGAATCCAAAGTCGGATATTTTGATGAGGGAATCATCGGAAGTGGATGCATACAAAATGTTTTCCGGCTTGATGTCACGATGAACAATGTTCTTTGCATGGGAGTACTACAAGGTCAAAATTGTGTTGTAAACATTATTAGCAAACCCATCTTTTTTAGAGTGCTGCTGGAACGTGAGATGAGACAGATGTTATAATATTTCGATATTTTTTTACCTCTAATGCGCTAAGCACTTCGTAGCAAACCTTGGCAGCTTCTTTTTCACTGTAATGACCTTTCTTAACGATTCTGTCAAAGAGCTCCCCACCAACTGCAAGCTCTAGTACTATGTAAACTTCCGTTGGGGATTCGTAAATGTCTTTCATTTTTATCTATAAGAGGATGAGAAGCATTATATGTAGCTTATATCGTAGCTTTGGTCGCCATTATATTTGCAATTTGCATTGAATAAATAAATAATTGTAAATCCAACCGAACACTTACAATGTTTTGGTGATCTAGTTTCAACAGAGCTTCAATTTCGCAGGATATCACTTTCTTCCTTTTTCCTTGGCCCTAAACATAGAGGGTATAGTAACATCATATCAATGACTGCGTGTAATTGCATGTCAGGCTATACCACTTCAAGAGTCAAGATATTTTACACATACCATCTTTTCGATGACTTTTGCAGCACAGAATTCTCCAGTGGCTTTGTTTTTGCATCTGTACACCGTACTGGTGACTCCCCTGAGAGAAAAGAACGTGTTACAGAAACATGTTACCATATATTTTCCTGCAACTGACGGTTATTGACAGTAGGTTGGTAAAATGACATGTAAATTAACTTTTTTTTTGTAGGTACACAATTTACATTTTGATGATTTGACTTACTTGCCCATGACAGTATCCACAACGTAGCTTGAGTAGAAGTCATCTTTTCGTTTGGCTTGATCAATCCACATTCTGTCCTGGGAAGGCTGCTGCATCATCATCATCTTGCCTTTGAATGCTTTGGGGAACCGTTTCCACATATGTAATAAAGGTTATGGAACTATATTTTCTAATACAATGAGCCCAAGCTGAAAACCTCCTAAACAGTTTTCATTATCTGAATAAATTACACCGCAAGAACTGCACCCTCACACAATTTTTTTCAGAGGAACTTAACTAACTTATCGGCAAATCGAAATTGTTTGCTGGTGCGGTTAAAGCTTTTCCTTGAAAACGTTCATCACTTAAAACTCCACTGGCATTATTAATGGCAAAACTCAGTGGATTGGATTCCAATTTGTAGGCAAATGAAGTGAATGAATGCGATGTGGTTGGGGATGCGAAAGAATATTGTGCTATTGCTTGCAGAATCCAGGAAGTGGAGTACACCGCAACAAGTGTTTTTAACAATGTACTCGCATTTCGTGCACTAAACTTGCGTCCACCACCAACAACTACTCCATACACTAGTATTTTTTTCTAAGAATTTTTCCCTTGCGCTTGAGTTTTTGTTAGCAGAAATTGTAGCAGCACCACCACTCGCTATACATATGTATTCCCAACACAATTATTAGACAAGCGTGCACACACACACCACAGCGTTGGACACAGCAAATAAAATACACTTGGGAAATTATATTAAAAGTAAATCATACACAATGTGTCTTTTACTTACTTACTTAGGGTCAGCAGACTAACTTGCTCAGAGGCTGTCTAGTTCAGAGGCTTATACTTCAGTGAATGAGATGCTTTATGACCATGATCCCCGTATATAAATGTAGAGAAGACCTATTCACTACTCAAGTTCACACTCCGTCTGCTGAGCAGTCTAGAATGCATTATGTTTTTATCCAGAAAACGAAATATCACAACTTAAGCTTAACCAAGCCTAACAAAACATTGCTTTACAAACAGATACATACGTCAAGACGAAGACGTAAGAAGAAACAGGTCTTCTCTCTCTTGTCTCTTGGATTAAATCTATTTATCGAACACGCCTGTTTAGTTAGTGGGAAAATGGTCACATTGGGAATAATTCGAGAAGAAAAAATGATCTCAGATGATAAGTGTGTATCATATGCCCATATTTTGGAGTTCTTTCACTTGTTTCCTCCGGCTTACTTACTATTCTTTTGTGGTTCGGTTTTGTTTCTTGCTATATTCTGCCTACACACTTTTCGACAACTTTCCAGCTCGCCTCTTTCCTTATTCTGAAAATAAAAAAATAGAAATGGGTGACTGACATTGAAGGTTGAGTTTGAGTTGAGTGATTTTATGATTTGATGCTTTTCTTAAAACATTAAGAAAGAACTGAGCTGGGAATACGTAGGTGCTAGCACAATTGTTGCAGGTCCTATACGGTTTCATTTCATCTGCAAAACTAGCTTGCTTCTTATTGATGTGAACAAAAAAAATGCCGTAATGTTTCATCAGGATTTCCATGAAACAAAAAAATACGAGTGAAATGTAATAAAAAACTCTTTCAACTGAGCAAAGAGCACTGATTACTCGAAGAAAGGATGAAAATCCACAAAGTTTTAGATCCTATAATGGGAAAGCGAAACTTCCCCAGAAATGAGTGAAGGTGAGACCCTGAGTATGGGTTCCTAAAGAAGATTCTTCTCTGAAACACCTACGCTCCGATCCTTTTACACAAAACACATATTATTTGATGGTGATGATGCCGTTATACCATTACCATACCACATTTTGATGAAAGCCAAATTGCTTTGCTTGCTCTACATTTTTTACAACAAGGAGCTGCGTTTATAAAATTGGATGCGTCACAAGACCCCTAAAACTTTTTGAAGACCTACCGTTCTATAACAAAATTGGGATTTAATTTTTATCAGAGGTCTATATATAAAACTATGATGATTATAAGAAAGGAAACGGCATCAATTCACAAAACTGATTGTCGACAGCCATGATGCTCACGACAGGCAACTGCTGAAGGCAAATTTTTACGATCTTTTTGCTCTCTCATCAACTCACATTGTATTGGTTTCTTTTGCAATCAAAAATATTGAGTTGGGCAACAGCGACAGAGAGCGACATCCACATCCGACTTGTCTGTATATTGATGATAGTTACGCTCTGTCTTATTAATGCATAATGGAATAAAGCATGTCTGCCGTTATATCGACATCATCATGAGATGTATGCAAAAAGATGGAGAATATAATTCTGTTAAGGAAGAAAATTTTATTGCTTCCACATCAATAATTGACTCGATGTAAAAATCTCTATTGGAGAATAATGGATGCACACATAAAGTTGAAAATGGTGAGTATATTCGTTCAATACTCAATTTGAGCATGAAATGAACTTGAGCTGAGGAAGAAGTGGAAATAATTTAGTAACCTTGTGCTTTGTACAGGAATTTTTGTTCGTCAGAGAGTCAGAAAGAGAGAGAGAGACTCGTCAATAGTTTTATTAACCGAAGCTAGCTAAAGCACTACTTTGGCAAAGGCAAACTAAAATGCTTACGCACTCGCTCATAGTCAAAATCATAATAATAAACACTTTGTGAGAATGAAAGAAAAAGTGATCAACAAACTGTAATAATGAGTGCTATATGAGCACATTATTAGTAGTCAGTCGCAGCCAAACCCTGGTGGATGATAGGCTTTGAAGGCTACGCCAACAATCATCCTAAACTATAAGGATCAGCCTTTTATAACATGTGTTTATCTTGTAAACATTCAAAGAGCAGTAGAAGAGAACCATAATATTATAGTAGACTAGGATAGGACAGGACATTAAATGCAACCCAACAAAAGACTGAACTGTACCCTATTCATCATCAACACAACGAAACCCCTACTTTGCATACATTTTTTGTAACCTTTTCAACACTGGTCAAGTATAACAGGTAACCTTTAGACAAAGTACAAAAGTAAATCATCATTTCATTTCGCTAATCTACTACGATAAATCACAGGATTGTTAAGTAAGACATTCATTAGTGGTCGCTCGTTCGTTCGCCCCTTTCCTTTTTGGCAAATTAAACTTTGCAAAAAGGTACATCCGTGCTGAGAGTGCCAAGAATTACATTTAGGCAAAAAATGTAATTTTTAAATGGAACAAACTAATAGTTATTCTCGATACCATGCGATGTGCCATGTCATCGTCCTCCACTCCCTTGATGGCAGTGTATTATTTTACTCAGCTCAGCGAGCTTTTAGCATCTTTTTTAAAGAATGAAATGTCGGAAAAGTAATTCTGTTTTGGAATATTATACTTCATGTTTCAGTTGGAGCATGATGCATTTAGAATAGCAGAAAAGTTGGATTCGTGGCGTGCATACGTGATCACTCAGAATAATGTAGCTTTCAGCATCAAAAATTCTGCAGGGAATATATAATAATATGAATGGGGATACAAGATATGCACTTAAACAGGAACTAGAAAAAATGTGCTACAATATGGATTACTTTACTACCAAGGGCAGCAGCAGTACGTTGGGATGTGATTGTGATGTAAGGATCCATCATGCCTCGTGCCTATAGCTTCAAGAGATAATGTCATAACCTGACAAAATTTTCAATTAGATTGTGGACCGTATTATCTTATCCTTGTGTCGGCAGTCTGTGTACAAAAATGAGTTCTTCTTCTTCTTTTCATATGAGAGTAAAGTAACTATTTAGAATCCAGTTACAACTACATAACTTTTTTATGCATAAAACTCAACTAAAAGGGCTGCATTAAGCTGATTACCTCCTTTTATTGCTACTTTACCTGAAACTGGAAAGAAAACACCTCACTACGAACACTTTCGTTTAGCTGATGATTATTTTGTGAGGATTGTGTTCCATTTTCTAACCTACTTGTTACACTAGTGTAGAATCTGTATACGTTATAAAAAATTGTGGTTAGTTGGCTGCTTCCATCCATCGTTTCCGGCCTCAACATAAACAGAGATGATAAACTCTTAAGCGTGAAGATGAGACGAGTGTAAAAATGTTGGATTCATGTGCATAATTAACCACACTTGATTTCAAGGTTACTCGGTATAATTTCAAACTAAATACAGCAAAAACTCTATCTACTTCACTTTTCTGCTGTTTATTCTAAAACGCATAATCATATCATAACATATTTCAGCCTAAAAACCACAGACAGTAACGCTCCGTTCCCACCACCACACCAATGCATAGCCAAATCCTTCCTTGGTGGAAGTTGCAAAGTAAGCTAGAGGATAAAATTAAAGCTTGCCTTATCAGTGAAGCCCTACCAAATGAATGAGGAAAATAACAAAGGCTACGTGGAACTTTATGGAAAAGATGTGTGGTATATGTCATGCCACTCTATCAGTGGTGAATGCTTTAACTTTTGATTGATTAAGAAGGAATTAGAGAAAACTTACTCAAGACCCTTCTTTGCTGTTGCCTCCAAGCACACTTTCACTTTCCTCCTCCCTTATTGTTTGAAGATTAAAACCGAAAATAATTCCTGAGGGATCCCGAAACATGTATGGATTAAGACAATAACTTGGAACTACAACGCAGCAACTCAGCCTCGTAAACACTCTACCAAAAAATAATGAGAGAGACTCAAGGAAAACGAAGGACAAAAAAGTTTTTCCTTGCTGCAAGTGGATTATATCAGCTTTTTTAGCGGTTGATTACTTGCTCTTGCTCACTTTGCATTTCGTGCTTGTCAAACCAGAATGATAAGTCTTGAGGCAGGGAGAAGACTCTGTGTAAACTGAATTATGCATATCTGGCTGGAGTCTAAAGTTTGGGTGCGTTATCTGATTTTTCTGCCTTGCACAATCACAATAAACCTATACTCTTTTTTTTGGCGTTTCTAGCCTAGCCTCTAGCAGCTCTATCCTACAAAAACATTATTGGTATATAGATATGCATAAGTATACCTATAATATGTCCAATAATTTCTAACAGTTACTG
>JAQGAP010003005.1:0-13479 GCA_034697805.1 Orchesella bifasciata | reverse complement strand
CACTCAAGAACTTGACTCAACCCTGCAACAACAACAAAGCAATGCTAAATGTGTAAATCTCATACGCGATTTTTTCTCAATACTCATTCATTTGATCCTGTATTGCTAAATACCTCCAAATGCCTGCCATGAAATAATTTATTTTCTATTTACCAATTCGCAAAGACAACGGGCTCAGTTGGTAAATTTTGTATGCTTCCATTTCCAGTAGCTAGGATTGAAGCTTACCTGTGTACCAAATTGGTACTACCAATATATTGATAGAGTGCTTCAGTCTGCTATGTTACCTTGAAGGTGCGTCAATCAGGATGACAGAATAGTTGACGGTACGGTACTTGTCTGCTTACCCGACTTTGTCGACATAAAAAATAAACGCTCATGTAGACTAAGTATCTGGTTTGGTCATGTTTCAAACGGAAGCCTGTAAACGTTTACGGTTTCATTTCTAAATTTATTTATGAAATACTGAATGTTGTAAACTGTATTTATTAGCAGTTTGCATGGAAGGCTTTAGTTGTTCCTGAAGTATTGTGTCACTTTCCATCCTTTTAAAAGGCCAATGATTTTCTTATAGTTTGAACAAGATTTTTTGATGCGTCTATTCCATGTTTTTAATGACTGATCAGAATTATATATTCAGAATAAAACTAGATAATAATGCGTAAATTTTAAATCCCAATAATTTACATAAAATAATTATATTAAGATGGCAAGTGTTTCCTGTCATTAACGGAAAGAAGAAAATGGACTTTAGAATATCCACACAATGGGTACCGTATAAGATAGTTTAATTCTAATTTAATAGTTCCACCATACAGTTCAATTTTCATGCATTTCTAGTCAAAGTCCTTAACAACATGCAGTGAAACATGTAGCAAACTATCATTCATTAGTATTAGTTCACTGCTTGTCATTTTAGCTTTTCAGTGATTTGAAGTTGAGCTTCAATTCAATGAGTTTTTCATTGAACTTGTCAATGCTTTCGTTTAAACTATATTGTTATATTCATCCAGCATTTAGTTACCTGTCTGAATAAAAAAATTGACAGAAATCATTTTTCTGTTCATGTTGGTGTAATACGGCGGTTGTGTACACTGTTCGGTATGCTGATATATGTAGCTGCAGTTTCTTAGCGGATGAAATAAAATATTCTCACAAATTAAAACGCTTTTGTGACCTTCGTACTCTGAATGTAATGTACTATATTGCGTGGGAGAGGAGCTTATTAAGTTTGAGTTACTAACTTTATTAAGTCAATTTTGTTTGTTCCATTCATTCCAAATTTACTTACTCGTCTTTGAATATGTTTTTATGCTTATGTTGATTATGAAATGATTTGACAACTTTGTTTGTCCATACACAAGTCTCAGATAATAGTCTGAGCAACCAAAGCAGTTACAACAACTTATAAATCATTCGAAACGATAATGAATCTAGTATTCGTAATTTCTACATTCAATTGAATACGGAAAGTTGGAAAATATAATTTAATTTGAGAAACAAACTGACATTTACATGTGCTTTGTGTGATGTGGAGTATTATTTCGCAACAACAATACGGGATGAATATTGTACATAGAGTAAAAAATATGCGAGCTTTTAATAGCAGTTTTATATTTACATCAAAAATTTCATTCCAATATGATGATTTGTTTACCACAACTGTTGTCATTCTTACATTTGATCAACTACGTTTTTACTGCACCTTATTGTAGCAATAAAGACTATTAACAGTCACGGCTGGAATTATTTTTATATTATATTATAATGGGTACGTAACACTGCATTGAATTATAATTGTTTACTAATGATTTTGTATTTAATTACTTGTTGATATGCTGCTAATAACAGCCACTTCTCGTTAGTTCTCTGTAAAAAAAACTCTAAACAGTGCACGGTGGAAAGTTATTGAATTTGAGTCTCTAAGGAATGGACACGACTGGACATGGCGTGATGATGCAAGAAACCGGTTTGCTTTCATAAACTGAAAGTGTATTATGGGGTAAACAAAAGTAGTAGTTGTTTATCATGAATAGTACACATTACTTCCAGTCTTCGCAGTTTACTTTCTACACTTAAATATGTAAACCATATCTGGAATTTGTACGCAATCAAGGTCACTTTTGACTTAATTGGATTATAGTCGCATAGCATATTTTTGTATGATTAATTGATAATGTACGTTAGCTTTATGTTAGGGCTATGCATTGAAATATAGGGCGGCAGTCCCTAAAAACTGCAACACTTTTGACCATCCGAAATGTCTTTGAGAAATCAATTGTCCGAGTGTGACCTTTTCTGTATTCCTTCAGAAAAGCCAGCTTCCTGTACACTTACATTATCAAGCACACTTTCAAGCTCATGATAAACTTTAGGGTTGCAAAGCAAGGTGATAGTCCCGCTGCTATACATATTACAACTCTTTATATTTATAGCAGACGCTTTCACCCTCTGTTTACTTAGAGGGGCTACATCACGGGAAAATGACGAATAACTGGCAGTTTTACACGATATTTTTAATGCATGGCCGAGTCTTTCGAGAGAATGTAGTTGTTGTTCACAAAATGATAAACCCGAGAATGGATTTGGTGAAAAATTCAGTACTACTTATTGCCAATTGTAATAGCGGGGTATTTGCAAACGTGTCACTTGCTTGCATATCAATGGTTTTGGTATAACGTTAACAATATCAATGAATTGCCAGTCAACATTCACCCGTCCGGCTTTCTAAACCATGGAAAGTGTGTTGTAAGTCAGTTGCAATCATTCATCGTAACTTGCCAAACGTGTATCCCATTGTTCTTCATAATTCTAAACCTAAAACCATGTCTACAACACGACGCCGATCATTCTTGTGGATGAAGGAGTTAATAAACCCATCTCTCCAAATTGATGTAGCATCTTTGGAGAATGCTAGCGAGCAGCATGATACCAAAAAAAACATTGTGCACTCTGGAAATCCGCTGGAATCGAGAATATCTACAGAACAAATAGCATCGGGTTGCGATTCTGAAGAGCTCAATATACAGGCAGATCTTGAAAGTCCAGAAAATTACAGATCAAAGCACTATTTGGAGCATTACTTTCGCTTTCTACACTGCGTTGGACTCGCATCATTTAAAGAGTTCTGGAATAAAACAAACTCAATAAGCTACATGATTCACAAGGTACGTCGTCTTTTTTCGTTTTTAAAAAACTCTGTATTTAGTTCAAACTCAATTTAAAAGTGGTATTTCTCTCAAGGCTTTCTTTTGGCTGCTGACAATCCTGGCAATTTTGGACGCTTTAAAGACAATCAAGCTACGAATATTAATATATGGATCTGATGACAAGGAAGACATGCATAAATACGTTGTGATTGGTCGTGCCTTTTTCAACTGTGCAAAACGGATTTACTTTGTTGCTGTCGTGTCCTCAAGGTCAAACCAGGTAGTAAAAATATTTGAAGTATTATCCGTTTTGCGGGAAACATTGTTTGGAAAGTACCAAAAACATAAGGTAACCTGCGAAATATTTTTCATGAATCAGTTTATTTATGTATTTGTGTATATTTATAAAAAAACTAAACTACACACAGGTCTGCATCTATGGAGTTGGTATAGGGTTAGCATCACTAGCAGCAGCAGCCATTCAGGTAATATTTGGATGGGTCAGTGTAGGCAATGGACGTGTCGAGGAATGGTCTCCTTCTGAGTGCATTCTGCATGAGTCGTTACGCATGAGTTTGAACTTATTTGTATGGACAACAAACATGACCCAAATTGGCGAGGAATTTGACGTGCTGGAGGAATCATACGCAACCGTGTTCACTCCCGTAACCATTACCTTTGGCATACTAGGAATAGTATGGGAAGCATCGGCACCCTTGTGGACTATGTGGTAAACGACATCATGCTTTTCTCTGCAATGACGATGTACGACTTGTCCAAGAAATTTCAACGTGATATAACTCAAGGTTGCTCAACATTTGAAGATGTATTGAAGATTCACAAGCAGCTACAAAATGTATCGAATTGCATCGATGATGCTTTTGGAGGACTTTTCAAAGCAGCCCATGCAAGCAATTTACTTGCCTGTGCAAACATTCTCGTAATATTGGTATTAGAAAGCGAATATGATTTAGTAGTATTTCTACTGTTTCTGCAAATCATGAAAGTGTGGACAGCTTACTACCTAACGGTTAGTGCGGCCGCTGTGGTAAGTGGAGGACGAATGACGACTGAAAGCTAAAAAATGAAATTAGCACTGGTTTGATTTTTCGTTTTAATTAACTGTCAGAATAAGATCTTCCGACGATGGCTAAGAAATGAAATGAGTGACGAGGAGCGAAATACAATGAGCTATGACACGAAAATCAAGGCATCTACAATTCTGGATGACTCGTTGGAATCTCCGCTGGGACTTGGCTCCGATACGTTCTACATGGACGAAATATTTGTGCTAAAAGTAAGTTGGGCTCTGATTTTTGATGTTGTATGCACCCTGAAATGCAAGCTTAACATTTTTCTTTTCTATTTCAGTTTGCTGCAATGGTCTGCACCTTCTCCCTCTTCCTCATTGATAGAAAACGGAAATTTGAGCCGGGCTAAAATATGTTCAAATATTTCTTTTTTAAACATAATTTGCAGAGCTAAAAAACATTGGCAAAACATTATTGCTCAGCAAGTTAAAAGATGGCCTAATATTAGCATATTATCCCCGATATTTAATTAAATTACAAGTCATAGAACGTAACTGCTGATTCGTCTGACGACACCATTTTAGTGTGCAATTATGTTTAGTAATTATTATTGTTAGCAATTCAGCATTAGTACATTAGGTTAAAAGGTGATTTATAATTACTCAATGCCTGCCGTCAGAGACATCGTCAATGTACATTAGGAGGAATTGCATGTAAACTCTGCTAGCACGCCTGTTAGTCATAACTTAACTCTAACGCACCACCGTATTTGCACTCAATTTTTGCATTGACTATTAATTTGAGAAGTCCATACAGTGTTGTTTTTCACATCTTTCAAAAGCAATTCATTTCAAAATGAGACCAATCAATGGATTCATACTTGTAGCAATCTTGCTGTGCTTTATAGTCGCGGTAATTTATTTGTGTAACCGCATTTTGAGTCATGATTCGACTGTATTCGTAACTGTTAGAGTTAACTATTTTAACGCTACGCTAACGCTTAGGTTATCTCGTCCTTTATTTTAGAACTGTACTGGAGAAAAGAAAAAGGAGACTCTGCAAGTGAAGAACAAAGCTGCCTTGAAGAAGATCAACACTTCAGCCTGAACTCATTGAAAGAGAACGTGTTGCAGAAGAGCAATCAATAATTGGAATGGAAAAGAATAAAAAATTATGCACATAAATACGTTTGAAGTTATATTTAAATAATTTTTAAATAAATTCAATTTAGTAGTTACGAGCTCAAACTGTATTATTCTTTTGCAACATCGGCATTTGATTGCTTTTCTTTCGAAAATGTTTTCAAATTAAGGATTGCAGATTCCAACTCATTGAGACTTCAATTTCTAACAGAAGAGGCGAGTATTATTATAGAAAAATTGGTGTTACGTTACGAAACGTTCACAACGCTCTATGCAATTATTCTCTCTTGATTTATTTGAAGTGCTTCCATTCCTTTGAGCAGTAAAATTCCTCCCCACGTATAAATCCACCGCTTGGTATTAAGTTAATAAGTCTAAATAAGTCCTATTATACTGATATTGAACTACTAGCCTTACCAAAAACCTCCAAAAATAATGATAAGTTATCACTGAAAAATCTCTATTATCGCTTGTGCAAATGATGATAGATATTTTATAAATGCGCGTAACTTATATTTTCTAAATGTGACAAGGACAAGAATTGAGCTATGAATAATCACTCTATCCATTCCGTTCCTAAGCTTTATGTACGTGAAAAATGTGATCTCAGTGCCTGCAACACATTCATATTTTTACGTTCATTGACCTTTTACACGGCTGAATGGTAGCAGTAGCAGGGTTTCCAGAGGCAGCGTGGTCTGAATTTCATCATCATCATCATGAATGCAAAAAAACAGTAACGGTGACTCAGACAGAGATACTTCAGAGCTCGGAATCTCTTCCCAATTTTTAGCAAGCCAGTACTACAGAAAAGAAGGATCTTGTAAGCCAAAGCAAGTCTGCCCAAGCTGAGGATCAGAGCCTTTCTCAATAAAACTTGAAGCTTTACATTCAACACTATTGTGCCTTTCTTTTCTTTTTATAACATGCTGCCTTGAAAGCGCATAACTCCACTCAAAAAATGAGTCTGCAAACCGTAGATAGATGCATAACGTGCAGTTACATAACCTTGTTGCAATTTGTGAAGGGTGAAAACAACAGGGTCCAATTACGAATGCTACTAACTGTGATGTGAATCTAGTTCCTAGTTTACACTCGTGTTAAAATCCTGCATGTTCATTTCACGGTGTAATTTACATTTAACTTAAAAGTCCAAAAACTATTCGTCTTATTATGTATAACTAGTTTTCATTTCATGTTTCTGGCTTTCAGCTCAATGCTAAACATAAAAACAAGCTGTATTTAATCATTTTTATGAAGGCATTTGTATAATAGCGTTGCTGCTTATTTAATTTATTTCGTTAAACCGTTGCACAACCCAATGATTTGGATTTAGCAATTGCTTAACAGTTCAAACATTTAGGAAGCGGAACTTAACATAATTTGAATCCACAAGCCCATATTTTTCAGAATGTTGGAATAAATACTACGTCCGCAAAACTGTACGAGATAAAAATAGAAATCAGCCGTGCTAAAATTGTATTCTTACCATTCGACAATTTTCTGGAATTTAAATTTAGAGGTCATGGGACGCACAATTTTCAGCAGAGTGAAAGTAAATTACGATGGTTGATATGTTGACGTGTATCTTTTGCCAAAATCCATGTCTCCAAAATTAGAATGGCTTTGGAAGTACAATTCTGATCATTAACACGGGTTATCTTCAAAAGATTCAACACGGTTTATGACAGCTTGCAGGTCCGTTTCAATATCATTAAAGTAGTAAGGAATATTTTATGTAACTACTCCAGCTCAGAAATAACAGCATACAATTAATGCGTTCTTGCATACTTCAAAAAATTATTTTTTTCTTACTGGTCGCATAATACAAACTTATGTACATTGTTTTACTTCCAACGTCAGTCAGCGCCACCCGGCTAATGGGAGCCGATTCCAGCTAAAAAATTGTCCCAGCTTCTGTTTGCCGGAATCAGAACCTAGTAGCGGGGCTCGCTAGCAGAAGCCGGAAAATGCAAATAAAAACAAATAAAACCCGCTACCACTAGCGGATTTGAGATTTTTTAGCCTTAAAAATCTATTTATTGAGCTAGTACAACTTATGGCGGATCTAAGCTATATTTCATCGGATTCTACACATTTTATTGCATGTAGTCATAAAAAATCGTAAAAATTAAATTTGGGAGCTGCTCTACAGAAGTTTTTTAGTCTAATTTTAAGACTTTTTTCGGGTCAATGACCCTTAAATCCCGCTAGTAGTAGCGGGATTAAAATATTTTTTCAGTTGGCCCGCTACCAGGTGCTGGTTCCGGCAACGAGCTGGGTGGCGCTGACTGAACGTCAAGGGCAGGAATTCTACATAGAAATCAGGCTATCATTTCAGCTAAAGGACATGACCACCTATCGCAGTCTTTGAAGCTGTAATTTGAATGAAATTTTTATTACTATTTGTTTAATTAAATTTAAATTTACGCAACTTATATTTAATCGTTTCCCAAAAAATTGGGGTTTCCCTCACTAACTTGACAGTTTTAATGTGAATTAGATGTAACCGATTCTATTTTTAAAAGAAAGCATATTATAAGATTGCCTACCAGGCTCACTGTTTACGGATGTTCAGTCTGAAACTATAACAAAACGGAAACAATATAAATTACGGTTTTTTAAGTAGAGATATTCAAAGCTAAAAATTTATCAATATGTTACTGATGGTACCTGCTTTTCATAAATAGCATAAATTATGATGAAATCAAGTGAAGCTCAGCTGATTGCTAGATTTTTATTTAACCTGAAACAGAATGTACACTTGAAGTTAATATTGTTAATAGTAGATCATAACTAATTGTAAATATAATATTATAATGTCTACTGAACGTAATAATAATGTACAACTATGTGTTCACCTACAGCCATCCCCTTTAGACCTTTTAAATAGGTTAGAAGTTCGTTTCCTGATTTCAATAAGTGGAAAATTGGATTTACTTTTAGCCTTGACATGGCTTTGTACAATAAACTATCCTGTAAAACACAAATATTGCCTTTCATAAATAATTTTCCTGAGTGTCGTCATGAAACAAGCTGAGTATGTATGAAATTTGCAGTCACCACATTATTGTTACTTAAAAGTTGCGGGGGAGAAAAAAATACTGGTAAATCTGCAAATATACATTTTATAAGTTTTCACTGACCCAATTTATTAGGATACGAATATTTGCAGGAATATAGTCCATCTCAACAGCTTGTATTTTTATGTCAGTTTTGACAGTGGGTATAAATTACTCCAGAAACGCTTTCCGTAGTGTTTGCTTGTCGAGTTTGTCGAGTGTATTCCACACGTAACAAAGAATGCTCCATTCCACCTGAAAACAAAAACGAACAAAAGTTTATTAGTAGTACAACGATTGAAAAACATTTAGTTTGCTTAATCTACCTTGGATGTTAACGTTTCCATCATTTTTTTAATTCTACTCTTGGCTATCGAATTACCATTTCAACTGAAGCAACATGAAAGATGTTGAAAAGTTGCACATTGTTCGAAGATTGTATTTGAGATCCTGAGGAAATCCACCTGCTTAATACATCAGAGACAACAAATTAAAATTTATGATATCAATCGTCCCAATAAACATTTTCATGCCTGTCTTCTTTCAGTTAAACTAATCAAAATGTGTACCAACTTTATGGATCCAATCAGGAAAGACGCAACGTTTTGCACACACAACCTTAAACTAAATAAATATATTTAATTTATCATTAGTTTTATTTAATTATCGATTTCACCATTAGTTTACTGCATACTTTGTTAAAGGTCAGTTTGTAGGTGTTTGTAGACTCTACGTCTGATTTGTTGGTATTTTTTCTAGACAAAACTTTAAAAGTTGTGAGCTGTGGCCCGCACCAGTTTGTTGCAGTGCATTGATCATCATTATAGAATTGTAAATTTTAAACTGTTAGCTGATTACAATTTTACTAATTCGTTGTTAGTTTTCAGCTACGAGCCGTCCTATCCAATCCATCATTTCATCAATCATCATCAATGGAAGCTTAGAGTGAGTCAGATGGAGCTCTTCAGAGCTAGGTGCCTCTTCTCAGTGTTCAGTAAGCTTGTAATACGGAAAAAGCAGTTTATTATAAACTGAAGCAAGTGTACATTAGTCATTTATTGCTTGCGGTCTGGTTGGGTTTCCAACCAAATGAGTGTTTAGTAAGTCCTTAACAGTTCAAATATTTAGAAAGCGGAATTTTACAGTTCAAATTCATAAACCCATCTTATTCCCAATTTTGGAATCAGTGCTACATCTGTAAAACTGCACGAGGTTAAAATTAAAATTAGTAAGCTAAAATTGTATTCGTCGACAATTTTCTGGAATTAAAATTTTAATTTCATGGGACGTACACTTTTCGGCAGAGTTGAAGAAAACTAGATGCGATGATTGTTATTGTTGAAGTGTTAAGTGATACCAAGATTGAAAACTCTAGCATTGTCATTTATAACATACCCAAAGGCTTTCGGTACATTGCACAACGACGGAGAAAATTTGCAGATAAACCAAGGTCATTTTAATTGTAAGAACTTATATTGAATATTACCATGAGTTTAGTGAACTATTACGAAGGGAATACAATATCCTTAGAGGTAGAATGGAAACTGCCCACAATCATATTTATTTCGACGTTATCGTATAGCAAACAAATCTTATCACAATATACACAACTGATAAGTAGAGTTTGCTGAAGCCCCATTCATAAAAGGGCAGATGCAATACCTGAAATACTTATGGAGGATTGTTCTTTATGTAAATTTACTGTATACAGTTTAACGCTAAAACTCATGTTACACTCCAAACTGAAATGGAAACTGTGTGAAGTTTGAAGCTCAAGTGGAGGCTCAAATCTGATCTCATTTGTACACTACACTGATACTGGAAATCACACTGTACAAACGTTTATATTATATTATATTGAAATTCAACAACTTTCATAGTGGACAATTACAAAAAATTCTGAAAATCCAAACATCGCAAAAATGGACGTGAAACAGAAGGAAATTATTAGAACCAACATAGACAGGCTGGTGGTAAACACAATTTGCAGTTTCACATTCTTGGCTAATTTAGTGGCAACGGGAATTCTCAATGACTTCGACGTGGAAGAGTTGGTAAGAAAGGCCATTCCTTTAAATCGTTTGCTCGGGTCACACTTTCTGGTGGATTCACTTATAAATTAGTAATAGCGAAAATTTGTTATTGAGTTTTCAATATTAAAACTGTAAATATCTGGTTACAACACAACATTGTAATTAGTAAAGGTGAAGCGTCTATGACTGGCTGGAATATGTTATATTGTATATATAAACTATTTGTTTTCTTTCAAACGCATTTTTTAGCAGTTTGCATCTTTGGTAACTATTTCTTAATTTGTAACCCGAAATGAGTTTTCTATTAAATTATTCACCATCAAATAAAATTTACCTCAAGTGTGATCAGACATTTTTACAAAATTCAAAACATGTGATAATTGTCGTGCTATATTACACCTAAATTATTTCAACTTTGGATAGAATACAATTCCAAACCGGCATACAAAAGCTTACAAGTTCTACAACATCATAACAACAAGAACGAATGGTTTTGAAGCTTTATTGGAAGTTCTAGAGGAGACAGGACAATCCGGCGCCGTTGCAATCTTAATTGCAGGAATATGTGAATCACCAAAACCCCAGGACGTCAGAGTAACGCACGGTCGGAAAAAACAAAAAGGAAACGATGGAACTGTAGTTTACAGCCGTAATAGTGGAGATCGGGACGTCGTCGTCAACCTTTTCTGAACCAAATAAACCTTTTTCCAGTTTCCGAACTAAAACTAAGATTTAACATAATATTATTTTACCACAAGCAATCGATTATTATTTGAAGGCATGACATATAGCCCTAGCTTGTTGGAAAATATAATCGATCGAGTGAGGTCAATTGCATCAACAAAAAATTGCAGTCCGTCAAGACTCCACTGCTTTTATTACTGATCTGGAATTCGGGTGTGATGTTATTATAAGCAAGTACATGTGCGATATGAATCCACTAATCTATCAAGTAATAATTACTCAAGGAAGTTACACAATTTTGGTCTCAAGAAAAAAATATATTCAAGCCAATATTCATATTTACATTGTAGTAAGTCTCGTATGCCATAAAAATAAAGTTTAAAAGTGTCAAAGTTTGCATGCTTTTCATAAAAAATTCATAAAATTGATATATTTGTATAATTACGAATATTAAAATTAGCTTGCACTAGTTGCAACCTAGTTTTATGCAAACAAATCATTATTTATGTTCTTACTAACTCGAACGTCTGACGTATAACTATTTACTTTGCAAAAAATTTGATGATTTGTGAGTTGTCTGTTGAATAAATAAAAGGTGTTAATCAACCATTAACTTACAATAGCATTACATTTTTTACTATTTAAACAGGTAAAATAGGTTTATTATATCATCATCAATGCCAGCTCAGTGCCTGTCAATCTCAGCTTATTCAAAGCTAGGCATCTCTTCTCAGTCTTCAACATGAGCAAGTCTGCAATACAGAACGAAACTTGTAAACCAAAACAAATGTGCCCAAGGGGTTCTTCGCATTCTGAACAAGTTGCACCTTGTGCTTAAATGCTCAGATCAGTGTGAATTTACTTGGAAAGTCTCGATGTTGATGCTTTACTTTCAACACTATTGCACTTATATTTTTAAGTGACCTGCTAAGTCTAAATGTGACGAGCTCAACTCAAGAACTAATATTGCTAGATGGGATGGTTATTTATGTACTTGTCTTTTATGTACCTTAATAAGATTGTTGTTGCTTGTAAAAGAGTGAAACAGAGTTCATTTGCATTAAAAGTTCAGAAAATGTTTCACCTCATGCAACATTTAATCATTTTCTGAAAAACTACAACAAACAATTAACCAACATTGGAACAAAACTTCTGTTATTATAAACATCTGTTTTATTTGCCTAGCAGTCGTACAACCCAGCTTGCATTCCAATTATTCCAGCCCCAAGGAATAAAATCTTGATTTTATTGGGTTGTTTGGTTCATTTTCAGATTTGATGTTCGTCTCAATAACAATGCATCCATACATCGAAGGTAAGTAGTAATTAATGATGTGTGCAAAAATTACGCTTTGTCTTTAAACGGCATGAAAAAACGAAAAGGAATTAACTTACAAAATATGTATAATACAATTGTGCAATCTTGTATTTCGCTTACCGAGTTATAGGTAAATAAGTAAGTTACTTAAAAGTTGCGGGGAGTAAAAATAAAATAGTGGTATATCTGTAAATTCACATTTTATAAGTTTGTACTGGTCTAATTGTTCCATCTGAGCAGCTTGTTTTTTTGTATAAGTCTTAACATTTTCAAAGTGTTTCAATAATGTTGAAAGTATTCCAAAAGTTGCAATGAATGCTCCAATCCACCTGAAAACAAAAAATTATTAGTAGATTGAAAACCATTTAGTTTGCTAAACTACATTTGATGTTAACGTTTCCATCATGTAATTTTTATTCCACTCTCGGTTATCGAATTACCATTTCAACTGAAGCAGCGTGAAAGATATTATTGAAAATTTGCACATTGTTCGAAAATTGTATCTGAGATCCTAAAAAAATCCACCTGTTGAATAGATTAGAGACAACAAATTAATATTTTATAATATCAGTCGTCCCGATAAACATATCCATGTCTGTCTTATTTCAGTTAAACTAATCAGAATGTGTATCAAAATAACAAATCCAAAGAATATAGTACTGTTTTGCATATTATTGTTTAAACTCTTGTTATTTGTATGCCCATGTCAACCTCCAGTTTGTTGACTTTGGAGTGCAGAAGATAAGTAATCACGGATGGTCTCATGTTTGTTTTGGCAAAGCGCTATTCTTTTTTCCACAATTAATTTATAGCATATTAAAGTTTAAAGTTTAAATTATACGATCAACTGCTAAAAAATACCCACTCAACTTTTGTTTTGTTTTCTTGTCATGCACTTGTACAAACGCAATCTAATGCAAGTAAAGCATATTAAATCAGTTCACATGGAGCTGGTGTACTAGATCAGCCGGTATATATACACACAATCAACAGGTCTGCGTCTGAGGGAGAATAGGACAGAGAAGTATATAATATGAGGCGTACAATGCAATGCAAGATAT
>JAQGAP010003004.1:0-13482 GCA_034697805.1 Orchesella bifasciata | reverse complement strand
TAAATATTAATGTACTTCAATAATTCATATTTTATAGGACTTGCCCAACAATATGATATACCAAGTAGGTATTAAAAGTCTTCCCCAGGAATGGTTGTGGTGTGAAACCTGGTGCAGCGAAGAGTCCAAGAAAAACGCCAAAACTATTGACTTGGTAAGAAGTGTTTTCTAGAAATTATAAAACCCCCCTCTATCTATCATATAATTAATTTCATATTTGTTATCCAGTGTAATAACCCGCAAACCAAAGAACCAAAACTTGAAGCTGCACAGAGAATCGTGCCTGAGTGGAAGGATTATGACCGAGAGCTTCGTGAATTCATTGTAAAAGTTCAAACCAAAACTGCAGGACAGACCTCAGACTCAGAAGACAGGAGTGTGCCGGACTCATCTCATGACGAGCATACAGAATTGTGATAATGTAGTCTTTTGAATTTAGGAATTTTATTTTACAATTACAATTTTAGCCTAAAAAAAGGAGCTTTATTCCTCCTTCGATAATCTTTAATGATAAGTCACGGTGGTAAGATTACGTTGTTTTTGTTCTTCATGCATTTGTACTACGGCCAGACAGACTTGAGTTAAATTATTTCAGCATTCAATTTGCATAGTCATTAATCAGGCTTGTATTTAGATAATCTTTAACAAAGAAAGATTTGTATAAAATATGGTCTACGTGTAAAGTAAACAATTAAATGAAATTTGAAATGTTAAGTTGAAGTGAAAGTTTCTATAAAAAGCATTATCATGTTATGCATCTTGTTCTTCGTAGAACGGAACTCTTGGGTTTCATTGAGTTGCGAGGCACGCGCGTGAGAAAGTTCGGTATTTACATTGCACTTCATCTGGTTCTTCTCATTTCTCCTCGTGTAAAGCTTGTAGTCAACAACAGCTTTTTTGAAGTTCAGAAGTGCATTGAAAATTAAGTTCACACAATCACCGGTTATCTGTTCTGAAGGAAGAAGTTAAAAATTCGGCTTTAGCTAATGTGGAATGGTGAACAGGTGACAGAATGTACGTGTAGTAATATATTATCCATCTCCGAAGAAGCTTGATTTCAGAATTCATAATACAGTTATATTTTTATTTTCAGGATAAATGATAAGCTTTTCGAATGGACTGACCAGCTCGGATTCGGATAGATCTTATAAAACTGGGAGATAGACAACGACATCAGTAACAATGTCTGGCCGTTCTGGAAGGCGAATGTATAGTGGTGTTTCCTCCGGCTCACAGCATGATGTGAGAGGCAGAAGAAGGGATAAAGAACTGGAGGATGACCGCAGTTATGGTTTTGGTGGAGGAGGTGATGGAACAAGTAAGGGGAAAACGGAAGAAGTTCGGATTTCCAGGTTGACTCGGCTTTTGGCACGGATGGATAATGAGGAGTCGTTTTTCACCATTTGCGGTCAAATCGAAGGAGCACTTGTTGAAGAGGAAAATCAGAAATATGTCAGCCGCTGTTTTCAATGTTTGTGTCCATCATTTTTAGAGGTCTTTAAGGGACTTGGAGGTAGGTTGGGAAGAAGCTTCATAATATTTAGTTGTACTCAAATTAGCAAAGCGTGTGTATGAATAATGTTTTGATTTTGGAATTAGGTATTCCATGGGAAGCAGTGGGTTCTAAACGCTTCGCCCTATTGTTATTCAACATATGCCGAGCTATGGATAATCAAACAAGTAAATTGTTCCAGTGGATCGTTGACATAATTGTTCGAACTGCGAGAGGCTCACAGACACATGTATCATCATCAGCATTCATTATGGAAAACGTATCGATTCATGTATGAAATTTAATGAAAAAAGTTATTTGCACATTCTGCACAGTTCTGGGTTGTTTCTAATATAAAATGCTGACTTTCTTTTGCAGCTCATAAGTATGATAGATCGGGATGATGTAATCACATTCATCAAGTGCGTCTACGACGTTTTAGAGGATGTTGGCAACCCAAGAGTTTTCCGGGTCCTTGGAACAATATTTGTATCGGGCACGAATTTAACTTCTTCTAGCTGGCGGAATGCACATTTTCAGGTCTTACTATTTTTTAAATATCTATGATATTACTAATTTTACAAGTAGAAGGTTAACAGTGTTATTTCTACAACTTTATAGGATTTTATCGATATGGTTGTTGGATGGATGGTGGATGTTCGGCAATCACCGGGACAGTTTGCTAGTTGTACTGAGCTATTGGACAATTCAAAGAACCAGTTTTTGAAAGACCTTCGGTTTCTAGTCACTCTAATGAGTCAGATTTTAGAAGACCTGGAACAAGCTATAAAGAAGGTGCAGCCTACTTTGCGCTCTGATTCGGATGAATTTCGTAAGGTTCTGCAGCTCATCAGGTAAATTTACTATAAACTAGTTCTTCATCATATTTGTCAAATCTTTTATGTAATAAAATCCTTTTGACCTTAAATTATGTACTAATACCAGGGCGTTCACTTCGTTGCTGGCTTTGGAATGTCCGTTGGAGAAAGAAATTGTAACGGAATTCTGTGATAGATTGGTTGTCTCTACGCTCCAGTTTATCAGAATGTGTGAGCCTCATCGAAGTATGGAACGAAAATATCATTACGATCTCCTATCCACGGTTAACAAGGGGCTTTTCTATGCTGGAGGAGTGATTAGTCAATCGATAACTAAATATTTTAGAGTAAGCATACTCCACGAACTTAATTTAACCAATGAAATATCAATTATGTCTTTATATATATTGGATCATCATTAATTTCAGGCACAGCTAAAGTTGGGATCGGCTAACTCGAGTTATATAAAGTGGCCAAAGTTATTTTTGATAAGTTTTTTTGAGTCAATTTCTGTGTGGATGGAAGTAGCCGTTTCACAAACGCAACTTCCAGAAGATATTTTAGAAATCTGTGATTTATTGCTAAGTTTAATGGATGATATGCACAAAAACCTTCCACCGCACGACAAACATTATGTGTTAAATCTTCTTATTGCGCTGTTGCGAACCCGTAATGTTACCCTATTGCAAAAAACTTACGGGTGGCTTATATCCAAACTCCCGTCTTCCGATAAGATGGAGAGTAAGACTGTGCAGGACGATGATTGCTGCCTTTTTGTACTGGCTGGTCTAGCAGATTTAAGTAAGCAGTGAAAAGTAAATTTCCTATTTATCTGTTTATCATTCGGATTATCGACTACATGACATCTTATTTGTTTCAGTTAGTAACAAGGGTAGCTCTATTTTAAGCTTGTGGGCACTTCAACCAGCAGTTTTTGAAGTTCTGGTAGATGTAACGAATATGAAAGTCCACCAGCGTACCAGGCATTGTGCGATGGAGTTGCTGAAAACTCATTGTTCTGTTCATTCACATTTTGTATCAAGTATCGCTTCAACGGGAACTTTTAATGCGGATTCTCCTGGCACCAGGTTTGTTTGGAAAATAAAAGTTATTTAATTACTTAACAAAATTGTATAAAAACTTTAAACTATAAAATCACATATTCTAGGTTCTTGCCTGCCTTGATGGATTTTTGGGTTGAGAACTTGAAGCTTCTTACTGATCCAGAGGATAAATGGATTGCGGAATGGGTTTTTGAATTCCTACAAAACACGAATTCCTATTCGTCGTTGTTATATCAAGCAAAGCCAGAGTTTTTCCAAGGTTTTCTAGATATCATCACTCAAAAAGGATCTCTTTTAAACTATGGTGCTAAAGTGTTGGAGTGGTTTTGTCAAGATCCAAATTATATGAGCCTGGTAAGTTTGACGAAAACGAAAGTATCATCTAAAAAATCTGGTTACTTAAACTGTATTGTAAATTATTATGGTTTTGCCACAGGATGCGATACATGGGATTATTCGTAGCAGACTGGTTATGCTTATGTTTGACGAGAAATTACCCGAGCGGATCAAACGACAATATAGGAATGCGTTGTATCAAATACCTCAACTAATAGTTTTACCTGATGCTTCTTTCGTTGAAGATTGTGTAGAAACAGAAGTGATGTACAATGAAGATAACAACTGCATCAATGGATTGACATCTACAGAGTTCAATTTGTTTTTACACGAACTGCTGGTTGCAAATTCAGCCAATATTCCTAAAATTGACAGCGAATCTAGAACCTCTGTTCATAGTGATAATGATCTCTTATCTGTTGCTGCCGACCACTTGATCCGAATGAAATTAAAGACTCCCCTAGGAAAGCCACAGGATTTCTTTGGGCAGTTGTTGATGATATTCAAGCGTAGTCGGGCTTCCAAAGTTCCAGTTGCAGTGTGGAAGCTTCATTTTGTTTTCGAACTGGAAACAAAGTTTCAGTTGTGGATTCATGGAAGTGCAATGAATGAAACAGATCTTACAGAGGTAAAAAATCCTAAGCCCCCTCTATTCAATAACATTTAATCTCAGAAAATAACTGTGAATGTACTTTGTTTATAGCATGTCAAACAGTTTTATCTCATGAACAAACACCCTTTCTTGGAATGGCTAAAACGGATACGAACTGAAATCATAGATACTTGTCTTATGTCAAAGGAATATTCTCTCGCCTATTTCAATGCAGCATTAATGGGGGACAAACCAAAGATGGAGTACGCATTGTTTCACATGAATGGTACGCCGAAAGTTTTCAATTGTTTCTTTAGCTTTTATATTTATTGGACTCAACGACAAACTGAATTACTGATATTGTTTATTGCTTTCAGACTCATTAGGGTTGCAGGGTATGGATAGTTTGATTGGGCACTACTTCCTTGAAGGAAACTATGAAAGCACCTTGAAACTTATTGAAAGCTCCAATGAATCAAATTCTATGATGTGCACAGAAGTTAAAGAAAGGTCGAAGAAAATGCTTGATGATTGCATGGAAGTGCTGCAACAATGGCCTGAACCAGAAAAGAAAACTGGTGGTCTGGAAAATATACCAAGTTCTCTGATAGAGGGATATGCGACGAATTTATTGGACTTGCAATTAACAAATATCCGAAAAACAGATATGTCTATAATGGTTGAGCCTGATGTGCTACAAAGTGTGAAGCTGCCTACAATCCAAAAGATTCACGGTTGGCTCATGAGTACTCCTGAAGATGCATTGACCGATAGAAAGGAATCGATTGAACGAATTAAATTGCACAAAATGCTCAAAGCTGGGAACATTGAATATGCCAAGAATTGGCTAGTTAAAAAGGATGTCAATGTCAACAACATTTCATCCGACGAGGATTTAAGTTGCTTGTCACTTACTTCCATACCAGTGGCTACTCTGAAAGTATGTGCTGATTACTATGCTAAAATGCTGGAATATCGCAAGTCCGCTGTGTTGTACAATATACTAAGGGAATTAGTCACCGGATCGTTGGATTCTGATTTGGCCCATCAAGTAACTTCAAGCCTTTCAGCTAGAATTTTGGAATCAGATGAATTCTTCAATGTCTTTAGTTCCGAGTCTCTTAGCCATTGTGATCGTCTGGAGACAATTAGATCTTTACATCAAGTTGCTCTGCATTCATTTCCCGAATGTGCAAAGTCATGGCTGTCTTTTGGAGACTTTGCTTACAATCACAGTGATAATCTTAGTGCGTTTGATTCACTGGAAAGTAATTCCATGAAGTACACTGCTATGGAATGTTATACCAAATATATTCAGCTCAATCATGAAACTTGTGATCCAACTTTGTCGTCACACGTGAAACTGCATCACCCAAAAGTTGTGGTGATGACGCGTTTACTCCAGTTATACCGTGAAGGTTACCATTTTACCCCAGAAGACATCATCAACAGTGAAGATTGGTTGATTTTGCTAGCTGAACTTGCACAACATCCTGAACTGAGATCGTATCTAATTGATAAGTATCCAGAGCAAACGGCATTGTTCCTTTCAAGTCATGATGTGAATAGAGCCATCAACAAACAGACGGTGCGCCGTAGGAATATATTTGATTTGTCTCCGTTTGCGTTTGTGGACACCAGTGAAGAGCCTCTAAGTTCCAGTGTCATATTAAGCAATTTAAGTCAGCTTGAAAGGAAGCCTGATTCTGATGAGACTGAAAAACATCGCATTTCATATGAATTCCGGTCATACTTGAACTTACCTGCGTGTGCAACAGTATTTGCTCAGGAGCTGCTTCGTTTGGCTAGTCCCATGGAAGAAATGTGGGTTTGGTCGTTGGAAAGGGTTGCAGTAGACTGGATGAGGAGGCTAACTTACTTACGGAAGGAATGTGCTCGAACGCTGTCATCAGAAAAGATTCGAATATTTATTAACCCAGTATGTGGAATTGTCTTGGAATTATTTTTACGATTATTTCAAACAGATTGGAGCGATTTTAAAAGTATGCATTTCTTTCGTCCAACAGATACGGACATACCTGGAAGCTTTACTGTCAATCACATCCAGTAGCCAAAGTCCTGCCGATGTGAACTTTATCAACCGTCATAAGAATGACTTGCAGAAGTACATTGATTTAATGTTTTCAAGCAGCTCACTCGAAGACATTGCTTCAGCTATGAACTCGTTGCTCAAGTATTCTGAACGTTTTGGAGTACTTGTGAATAACAAACTTGCACTTTCGCTGTTTTCACCGAAACTTGCTGATCCCAACTTTTATGAGGATTCAAATTTCTCAATATGTCTTCCTGGACAGTCTCGTCATATCAAAATTTGTAGCCTACATGCTGTCGTGCATGCTTTACCAACAAAAACCAAACCAAAACGCATCCGTATACTGGCTACTAACGGTAGATATTACGATTATCTGGTGAAAGGAACTGAAAACCTCAACATAGATTGTGGAGTTATGCAGTTCTTGAAAGTGGCACAATCTTTGTTTAATCTTCCAACAAGAACGTACTCTGTAACGCCATTAGGTATGCTTATTTTGTTGTATAACATTTATTTTACATAGTTTAATGCTAATTGATACGTTCGTAGGGAAAAGGGGTGGCCTTATTCAGATCGTTCCTGATGCAGTTCCATTGTTTACACTTTACAAGAAGCATTTGCAACGCAACAAATCTCTGGAGAAGACCTCGGAAATGTTTTGGAGACGTATGAATGATTTAGGATATGAGGACCGGTCGAGCTTAACTGCTTTGCGGGAAGTTTATGAAACCTTATGTAGTGAAACGTCCTGCGATTTAATTACCAGGTATAACTTACCAACAGCTATTTTAGAAATGCATGCCGTTATTTTAGAATATTCCATCATTCATGTCTGTTTTTTTGTCTACAGAGAGCTTTTGTTAGCTGCTGGAACGCCGTCACAATGGCTGGATTCTGTTCGAACTTTTACAAGGGACTGTTCCGTTGGATCTGGTCTCGGATTTTTGTTGGGAATCGGGGATCGGCACTTGGATAACATGCTTGTCAACGTGAATCGTGGAAAATTTATACATGTAGACTTCACTATTATATTTGGCAAAGGGACTACCCTGAGAGTGCCTGAAAAGGTTCCGTTTCGATTAACTCAGAATTTAGCTAGTGTTTTACAGTTTCCTGGCCCATCAGTAAGTTTCAATATTCCACAGAATATCCACTCCTTCATGTGTGCTTTAATACCTTATGTTAATTCAATACGTTATGTTCTTTTAGGGAGTGTTTTCCGTACTAATGCAGAAGGTCCTAACATCCATTAAAGATCATCGAGAGACTGCAATTCATCTAATTAGAAACATTGCCTTTTGCCAACAATATGATGAAGATGCTCCAGTCGACTTAACTAAAGTTTTGCTGTCGGAAGTAAATTCCGCTGTTCAGTTATTCTTGTGTCGCTTACATCAAGATCTATCGGTTTTACATTCTATAAGGTTCGGCACAATTTGAAGGATTTTTGGAAAGTAATGTACGAACATAAAATGAATAATGTTCTGATTGTTTATTGTAGATGCGATGTTGAGGAAATGAAAGACTCCAATAATGGTGATCCAGTCCGTAAACTATCGAGGAAAATGAATCGCTGGAGAAGAATGCTGATCAATGTCAATACAGTACTGCAATTTATCAGTTCAGTAACAAATGTAGACAGCCCATACGCCGAAGTTGCATCACTTGTTCACAACGAATGGACAGAACATTTTCAAGCTTGCTTGGAAATGGGTATGGAACAACAGAAGCAGCAGAAAACTTTATTTCTTCAGTCTATCGGTTAGAAAATTTCCTTTAAAAATCATTTCCGTTTCTCAAATTATATTTGTGATTACATTAACGACATTTTTTCTATAGACGCATCGGAGAAATTGCTCATTCATATCAAAGCAGCATTTGAGTCAATTACGGATTGGAATCTGGATATGATGAAGCTTCAAGATTCAGCACTCCAAATTATAGACTTGAATAAAGTAGAAGTACTAGTGAAGTATGCTGAAATGAACATCCAGTCATATAATCCTTCATCCACGGTAAATAAAACTAAAACAACATTTCTCACTAATCAAACATATTTAAGCCAAACCTTTGATAATTTAACAGGTCACCAGACTTGTAGAAGAAGCAACAAGCGTTGATAATCTGTCCCAGATGTATGAAGGATGGACAGCTTGGGTTTAGATACGGAAGATTTATAATTAAACAATCTACTATTATAAAAGTGCCTATCACTATATGTATACTGCTGTCTTGGCATGTAGAATTATAGACACATCTTGTACATTGCAATGCAAGGAGTTATGAGTTTCACATTTGTATGAATTTGATTGTGAATTAATTATAGTAAATTGAAGTATTTATTTACGATTTATTTACACACAATTGAACTGAAGAGTTATTATTTTCATTACATTGAACTACTTCGTTACGATCGAACTACTTTATTTGCAATTATTTCTTAGGAGCGTCACCTCCGGCTGGCTTATCTAGAGGTACGTCTTCGATTGCAGGTGGAGCATCTCTGAAATTAGGAAATTGTTCCCACGGACTAGACAAGTCAAATTTCCTAAACTCTTGAGTCAACTCCACAGGCTCAACAACTACTCGTTTCTGCTCATCGTCATATCGTACCTAAGGTGTCACGGAATGGAAAAATGTGAATCAATATAATGAACAGAGCATCAATATATTTTTTAAACGGTAGAAAATTTGCGTTTCATTACCTCAACGTAGCCAGACAATGGAAAGTCTCTCCTGAATGGATGTCCTTCAAACCCATAGTCCGTAAGAATTCTGCGCAAATCTGGATGGTTTGCAAAGTATACTCCAAACATGTCCCATATTTCACGCTCATACCAATTAGCGGCTTTATGTACTTCCATTAACGAGTCAACAGGGGTGAGTTCATCAGTATAGGTTTTAACACGGATTCGTGAGTTAAACCGAAGGGACAGGAGGTTGTAAATTATCTACAGAATCAAACAGAAACAATCCATTATTTTTTGTAATTGGGTTACATGCACAATATCAGAATTCATGAAAATATTGATTACTTCAAATCGATATGGCCTAGCTGGAACGTCCATCCCTGCAATATCTGCGAGATTGGTGAATTGACAAGTGTGGTGGTCTTTCAAGAAGGTTAACACTGGAACTACTCCTTCCGGAGCTATTAAAATTTCCAGCTCGTTTCCAGTGGCCAACTGTACCTTCTGAACGTATTTTGGAAGACACTCTCCCACATATTGTCCAAATTCGATTAGGTTCTTCTTTTCCAAAGGATCCACTTTACGAATGAAAGCTGAGAGGGAATAAACATTTTTTAATCACTTCCAACTCCTCGAAATTTATATTTCCTAACTTAATTTTAACTTACGACTCGTTTCAGTCGCAGGAGGTGTCCCAGCTCCAGCAGCTGCAGAGAAAGCCCTGGATATTCCACATTTCTGGCCGTTTGCTAAATTTATTTAAACAATGTTGAATTGAAATACAATCTTGACTGATTGCAAAAACCATTCACATATAGTTTCTACGATATAAGCAACATTAAATATTTACCGACGAGACTGGAAAAACGCCGAAGCATGGAAAGGGCCATTCTTGACAGCTTTATTTAGCTCCCTCAATTTCCTAAAACCAAAAAACAACAAGATAATCGTATTTATAATTTTCTCCAAACTTGGACACCAAAATATTTAATTTTTTATTTCTCTTTAAATTTTAACATAGTATAGGTACAGAAACTGCAATTTGCTCTCTTTCTTTTAAAGCACTCAACAGTGAGTTTCTTACCTGAAATGCTTACTACTGCTGCTCCAGAAACTGTAATTGCACAATTATTTACACCATCGGCAAATGAAGAATCTCTGAGCAGATGTAAATCACCTGAACATCTTGTATACAAAAAGACTTGTTTCTGTTTTTAATCCAAACAGCCGCTAGTGTGCCCACTTTACCCCTCAAAGCATATATCCACTACCCGTACGGCATAGCTAGTTCGGCAAAAGTGGAATGCAAATTGTAGAAAAATGCTGTTAAAATGAGCGTCGGATGCTTCCGAACCTATTTAAATCTATCATCATCGTTTAGTTCATTTAATTCTTTAGTTTTTAGCCAATGTATCACTTTACCCCAAGAAACTGGATTTTCTTCCAAACAAGTACAAACAATTTTCTTACTATGATAGAACCAACCTACAAATGTTATGAAATTATAAATTTTCATAACAAACGCGAGGAGTGTCGAAATAATGCTGGCGACAAATTTGGTTCTTTTTCTAGATTTTTTGTGGTAAAAACATTAGCTTTACATAATGGTGCATTAAAACAGTTTGTTTGTGATAACATTGCAGCCACTAACTAAACAATAAGCATTACATGAAAGAGCTGCATATAGATATAGTGTCATGAAGGCAGATGGCAGATGCATTTTACGGGGTTGATTATGAGGTTTAGAATAAATTGCATTAATTTTTATATGAAATTAGTATAAAACTAAAGTTTATTTCAATCCAAAAACAGAAAGATAAGATCTGTTTTTTTCCAGTGCCAAAGATAGTTGTGGATTTATCATTTTATGACGAGAAACTTTGGATGAGCTCATCACTTTAATCATGACGAATGATCTTATAATTGCCAACATTAGAGTCACAAACCCTCATCAACAAATTACGTTTTTGAATGACGGTGAGGAAACTTTATGCTGCAGAATCATAACATGATAGTACAGATATGTATTGTAAATCTGACTGTTTCCTGCAACTTATTATTTCAAGTCTGATCTGGCGATGATGATTCATGTTTTTCGCCAAAAAATTTCGTATAACTCATCTAACGATATCCTCTTCTCTCTCATAGTTGCTGAATGCTTAATCACTCTGCAAATAAAGCAAGAGTGATAAGATAGGTTCAAGTATGTCCTTATCTTCTCTTTTTATGATAGGGCACGGCATTCGTGTTGGTATTGTACCATTTTTTCAGGTAAACGTTGGAAAGCAGGTACATAAATAAGAACATTGATAAACATGGATGATATCATGACGATGATGACACAGATTGGCTTCATTTCACCGGTAGAATAAAGTATTTCATCTCACGTAAAACGGAGATAAACCATTGTACAAATTAGCATTCAGGCCATGAGATAAGTAGACCCAGCCTTGTAACGGCTCCATTTTTTGCAATCATTGGGGCGTTGGTTTGAAAGCGTGCTTCCGAAAAGCTAGTGAATTAAAAGCGAATGCTTATTTTTGAGTTTTAAAGTGAATTTGTTCTTTTCTGTGAAGAAATTTTGTGAAGTTACAATAAAAATCTTGGATAGTGAACACTTTGGGGCGAGATGAGGCAGATTAAATATTTTATAGTAGGGTTGACGTGCATAGCAGGTAATGAAACATATTCTCGAACGGATTGGTTTAACTATCGAAAGAAGTGTGCGTTGTTAAAATTGGGTATTCAATCTTGCTTTTAAAATTATAGCGTCATCCCTACTACCCTCCACATATGGACAAATCGTAACGAGAAACACAGTGCCGGACACGATAACAGCATGTTATATGAACACCACTGCCTACAACAGATTCAATCGACAACCGATGCATATTAACAATTTAATCACAATTATTCGCAAAATTGAAATGAAAACTGATGGACAGTGGGATATTAGACGGATAGCTCGTACCCTTGTGCACAGGTAGTTTAGCAATAAACGATTTTATGGTCACTGACATTTTTACGTGTCTAATGCGCACTAGTTTGCTTATTATGACGCATGTTATGTGCTGTTTTTTAGGTACACATTTGATGGCATGGAATTCTCTCCAGATTCTAAACTTGAATTGCAATATGGTCAAAAATCTTTGGAGCTTGCAAAGACATTGATCATTAAAAGTCTAATCCCAATCCCACCGGAAGAAATACTTCCTGATTACATTTTAGATAATGATGAAAAGGTATGTTACTTGGATAATAATGTTACTAAAAATATTTTAAATGTTATCAAGTCGTCAATTGGTGTATGTCTCTGATTACGTTAGTGTGCTCTGCATTGGATGTTGTCTCATTCAATGAATGCAACGGTAAGAGACGAGGAACTAAATCCATACGGCAGTAACCCATCATACAACCCTGTTGGATATCCAAACGGTGGAACCAATTTCAATACCAACAACAACAATAATAACAACAATTACCCAAACCCAAACCCAATCAATAACCCAAACCAAAACGTGGGATATAATTACAATCGTGGAAGAAGAGATGTTGGCGAAAATGAAAGTTCTGAGGAAGATGGCATCGGAAAAGCGGATGATGAAGAAGGCACAACAGAGACACAACAGGATCAAAAGGTTGCTCCTCAACATGCAGCTTCAAGCAACGAGGATTATGTCGAAAAGGAATCCGATTCTTCCGAATCTGATGATGGGTATGACACAGAAGATTCCCAACCAGCAAAGAAAACTAATGAAAACGGAAATGCGGAGGAGGGCTCACCAGTATTAAATCTTCCTCATGACGGTGATGACGTTGATTCTGACGACGTTGATATCCTTCCCGAAAGTATGGCGTCCCGCTCCGCATCCTCTAAGTCAGCCAGACAAGTTTCTCCAAACAAGCCGGGTAGAACGAGGCGTCCTATTGAAACTGGAGTTGTGTATACCCAATGGGGATCCATTTCCGCTGGAAGACTTATTGCAGGTATGATCTCACGTGATAGTTTTATTACTCGAGAAATTAGGCATGTCAATTGAAGCATGCATTTATACAATTGGTTGTTTTCTGCATTCTTCAGGTATTGCAGCAGGTTTGGAGCCAGTAAGGATGTCAGTCAGTGGAGGAACTACCTACACGCCCGAGTCAAGTTATGGTGGCAGCAATCCATGGAGTGGGGGTTCTGGACTAGGTGGAAATAATGGAGGCAATGGAGGCTACCCCGGAAGTGGCTACCCAATGAAAAGCATCAACAACAACCAACCACAGGTTCCTCCTAACCCTTATGGTCAACAATGGCGAGGACAAGGACGCAAGAAGCGACAAGCTCAGAATTTGCAACCAATTGAAAGTTTATACGCTGCAACTTTGGCTGGTAAAATTGCATTAAAATGTAGATAGCTGGAAACGATTCCTGGCAGGTTACTAACTACTAGA
>JAQGAP010003003.1:0-13484 GCA_034697805.1 Orchesella bifasciata | reverse complement strand
TTAGAATGGGCTGGAAACAGCTCGCTTAGAATGTAAAAATGAGCATCAAATGTGGCAAAGAGTGTAAAAAGCAAGGTAATAAATGGAAAACAAAATCCACCCAGCACAGCAACTAGAAACATTAAGTCCGGCATTATACAACCAACTTTGTCTGATTGGATGATCCTCAAACCTACAATCAAAATTCATATTATTGAGACAAAATAAAAAAAAAGATGAGAGTGGCTTAATGTTTACCATTGTAGAGCTTTTGCTCCAAATGCATTAGTCCGTTCACACCGTGAATTATTGATCGACCGCCCATAAGAAGAACTGTGCCCATCAATGCTATTGTAACACAAATGCAACCAAACATTGACAAATTTACAAAATGAACGGGTGTAAAATCCCCTCTTGGGGCAAAAATTCCATAGCGTAGAACCACTACAACACATGAAATCCCATGGGTTAATTGATATATTAGTGATAACCAAAAAGGTATCCAACTTTTACGAGGTAAAATTATAATTTTTTTGTAGTTCAAGTTCCACCGTACGGGCATTGAATATAATACGTTAGAATAAGAAAAAAGAAAGTTGAACAACTTGAAAGAAAATATTTGTTTTTTGGAAAGCATAATGAAAAAAGGATCTGGCTGTTCTTGTAAGTTTAGTGACGCATAAAGAGAGATTCGAATAAAAAGCGTCCACTTTCATACGAGCTTCTGCACACAATGATGGTCAATTCAAGGACGAGAAAACTGAAATAATTCTGCTTCTGAAATTAACTTTTGTTTCGATGTTAGCATTTGAGCTTTGAAAGTTTCACAAAAGTATTTGTTCGCTTATGAAAATAATCAAAATGGTTCAAGTAGTCAATATATAATAAGTTGTTTTCGTAATATGAAATCGCAATGTCGGAATTTAGTCATGTTTTCATTTAAATTATGGCGAACCCACTTTTTATTAGTTTGAATCCATGCTTGTATGTCTTGATTATCAAGTCAATTGTATTTTTATCTTACAAGAATTGGTACATGCATATTATTTTCTTCATAACTTTATATTATAACAATTTAAGAGGAAAATCGTTAGAACTCAAACAAAAGAATAAAGTCGAATGTTCGCTGGAGCATCAGCGATAGGTGTTCTATTACAAAGCCTTTTTTAATTACAAAAAACACACCATACCTGATTTTAATAGGAAAGAGGGCCCTAGCTTCCTGCATTCTAATTTTCATGCTTTTCTGCTTTGTGTTTTTGTAACCATAAATCGTGAACTTTCGAGCTTTATCTACAACTTCATCCACTTGACCGCAAACTTCCGCAAATTTTGGAAGTATGTACAACTGCCCAACCACAAATGCACTACCAAAAAATAGAAACCCGAAATAAAATTCAAATCGCATTTTACCCAACCCTTTCACTGATACCCAGCCACATACAACAACAACCCAAAATATAATTGTCATGAGAATATAAATCCCAAATTCAATGCAAAATCTTATATTTTTATACAGCAAGAATAAATGTCTATAACTGTTAAGAAAAATTTGAAATTCTGGTATAATTTGAGGAAGAAGGTGTAGAATCGTATGAGTGGAGTTAACCATAAAAGCACATACTAGACATAAAAATGTCGCCAATTTGGCGCCATCAAATAGTACCGGATCGAGCGTAACTAGTCTTAACAGAAATACTAAAACTCTTCCTAAACGTGAGCCGCAAAAATTCGGAAACGTGTCCCTTAATATGAAGTACGGCACATCAAACTTTCCCGCAATGGCAATGAAAATTATTACAAAAGGAAAGCAAGCGCCTACTGTAGTGACCATTAGACCAAATGCATTTGAAATGATGACAGTTCCTTTAGGACCCAATTTGTCGCGATGATAGCCTAAAAATATTTTTAGAATTTTAAACACTTAAAATGAAATGCTTCTTAAAATAAATCAATTAATTTGGGTAGCTGACTACATTTTAGAAGCTTTTGCTCCAACTCCAACAATCCATTGACAACCGCAAAATTTTTCCCACAATCCTTGAGAATCACGAAACCCAGCAGAGCCACTGTGTTGAATATGCATCCGAAGGTGATAAACACCACAATATTCATAAAACTGCAATTTTCCATTCTCTGCAAAATGCCGTAGTGAACTGCTGCACAAACACACAACATTCCATGCAAAAACTGGTACATCATTGACATCCACATAGGTATCCAGCTTTTGAGAGACGCTGTCGACACTAATTTGCTTGCTTTGGCATCCCAACTTACTGGACAAGTGTAAATTGTGTAGCTAAATAGAGCTTTGTGTAAGTTAAACGCGTTTCTATTCATTTTGCAGTTTCCAGAAATTGCTCTGTTGAAGTGCATTTGTCATGAAAGTAATGTGACGAATACTTTTTGCTGCAAATAAATTTGCCTTTTAATGTCATTTCATGTCAACTGGAACAACTTCATGTTCAATATCCAGCAGAAAATATTTCAATTTCATTTCAACCACTGGCAATTAAAATGGAATTGTGTTTGCTGCCAGGTAAATAACTTGTATGTCAAGTGTATACGTAAGAACGATGACAATTGCAATTTTAAGTCGTAATACTATATATTTCTGCTCTTGTCTTCTCCAGTTCAATTTAGCTTCTTTATAAATATTAACTGTTTCACTAATTGCTTAGTAGTCAATTTATATTGTATATGAGTTAGTTGTGTCATGATTGCCGTTTTAATACTGCCTGAAAGTTATAATGTTCGATGAGCTTATGGTAATTGGTTTTAAAGGGAAGCCCAGTTGCAATGCAGCAAGGTTCGTTTCATCCTAAAATATCGTATGTATTTACACTAATTGCTTTCGTATAAATTTTCCGTACAAACTAGTTTTTGCTGCAACTGCTAGTAATAAAAAAATTAATGAACTCGTGCTTTTCGGTAGGCTCCTATATTATCGGAGGAAAGAACTAATTAGTTGAAGATTTCTTTAAGCGTAATAAATTCTCTGTTGTGTGGAGAACTGTATTTGACGAACGCGTTTACTCAAATTACAAAACTTTCAGAAATACTTCCAATGCAATGATAACAGATGACGGAAATGAATGTTCAGTTTATAAGTAAAAAAGTTTATTGAACTGGCAAAGACGTCTATACATGCCAGTTTGCACTTATAGTACGTTTCACTCATATCACTCGTTTAAGGCCTGTGTTTAAGTGTTTGGGACGTATCCGTTCCTAGCATTCAAATGTTTCTTTGCACGAAACTTCAAAAAAAATCATATTAGTTCAGAATAAAATGTAGAATGTTCGATCCTTCATTGAATTCACAGTGGTCGTACTAAATGCATCTTTACAACTCTTAAATGCTGCGGTAAAATAACACCTATATAGGGATTTTAGGCGTAGATAAATGTAAAGTATGTTTAAATTGCGTGGGCTTATCATAATAAGCCTGAAAAGGGGGAATTTAGGTTGAATGTGAAAAATGTTTTGAAATTTATTTCTTATATTATTTGGGAAAATGTTTGCTGCAAGTAATCAAACTTGGTTGTTCCAAACTTTAAAAGTAAATCCATAATGAGCAGTAAGGTAGTTTTCAACTTGGTCCAAAATATAGTTTCAAATTTAGGTCAAATTTCACTGTGATATAAGTTGTCAAATTTGTATTGCAAAGAAAGCCAGGAACCATGTTCTGCCCTGAGCTGTTTTGTATGACTAAAAAACATGGATCCCTGATATTCTGCCAATTTAAATGATTTATGTCGCTGCGATGTGCTAACCAAAGGATTGAAGCAAAGGTTTTCTTAGCAGTACTGGTTTCATGTAAACCTGAATCTGGAAAATAATTTTCTGTTTTCACAAACTTATAACTTTACATGTCGCCGTTATATGGCTTATATAATTTTTGTTCTCTAAGTTTGTTCGGGGTTTGGGCTTATATTCCACATTTTTTCGTGGAAGCCAATGACTTGACACAAATGTTGTTTTTTTAAATCTACTGTTCGCAAAAGTCAATACGTTTAAAATTTAATGAAGAAACCCATACATGTTTTATTATCATTTACATCTCATGATGTAACTTCTAGAAAAGCTCATGTATGTCATTTAAAAGTTTGGAGTTACAGGAAATCATTTTGAGTTCGGAACTATTTGGAAATAAGTTTTAAAACACCATATCATTATTGGGTTTTGTATTGGCTAGCTTGTCAATTTACTTATGTTGAAATAATTGTATAAAAGGAGTATTCCCCAAAGAGATTTTTTCGGGGCGGATTGTTTACCTCGAATTTTTAAAAGTTGTATGTTCCTAAGTGATGAGGCTATTCAAGCTGCACACGACGGTACCTTTGTTTTAATTTTAAAAATTCAAATGGTGGGGCAATGGGCCATCAAAAATGTTAAAAGTGCAAAAATGGCGTTTTTTCAATCTTTCAAGCCAACTTTTTAGCATGTTCATCTAATAATACTACTTAATTAGCATATTGGAGTAACGCTTTTTTAATATCCTTATGGATTTCGTGGAATCCTCAACGGAACCAACATCGAAGGGAGTTTTATACGCCACCATCCTATTTCTCAGCGCTTTCATCGGAATCATCATTGCTGCGTATAGTATTCACATGGATTTTTACTGGGCCTCCACGTCAAAAGCGTCCTAACAAGCGCCGTCTATAGGAAAGCGTTGCTCCTTTCTAATTCCGCGAAACGTATTGAATCCCTGGGGGAAATTGTGAATCACATGGCAGTCGACATAAACTATATCACGGAATTTTCCCACATTGCACATCAACTGTGGAGCGCTCCCATCATTATTGCAATTGCTTTGGAGTTGGGGGCTAACTTCACGGCGTTTGACCTCACGCATACCCGGTGGACGGCAGCGGAGGGGCAGCAGAGGTCTCAGTGCCGGGCCTAAACCTCAAAAGGCTGAGCAATCTGCTTCCAGTTCCAAGCCGGTCACGTCTATCTCCAAAGACTCCCTACAACGGCATCAACCCACAGTTATTTCGCTCAGCGGAAGCAGTGATTGAACACAACATGAATAGAACAAGGGTCTGATAAGCCCTTCCAAAGTTCAAACTCGGACAGAGAAGCAGCAAAAGATGCGAGTGGGCAAATCTTGCAACATAATCTAAGAACAAATTAAGCCATGTTCATGAAATTATAACTTAATTGCAGGATTGGCAGAAGGAAGACATGCGGAAGGCGTCACCTTCTTCTTGGGAACTCGCTTCATCTAGATTAGTGTTATTAATTATTCTAAGATGAAATATTAGTACTACATAATTGTCTTTACTTTTTAAACCTTTATTTTGTAATGCATTTGTTATCGATTAGTATCTTTAAAAATGTTAGTGAAATATAAAGAAGCGATAAACATAATTGAATCATCGCTAGCTTTTGGAGAGAATCCGTTTTTAGTCGCATAGGGAAAGATCTGCTTAAGGTTTTCCATAGAATATGAAGATAGGTTTAGAATTTTCAAGCTAAAATCAAACTAGCAAGAAGAAATATATTTTGCTCGTGTACATCTCTTGTAACACGTTAAGCGTTAAACATAATTGAATCATCGCTAGCTTTTGGTAAGAATCCGTCTTTAGTCGCATAGGGAAAGATTTGCTAAAGGTTCTCCATGGTATATGAAAATAGGTTTAGAAGTTTCAAGCTAAAATCAAACTAGCACGAGGAAATATATTTTGCTCGTGGACATCTCTTGTAACACGTTAAGCGTTAAACATAATTGAATCATCGCTAGCTATTGGATAGAATCCGTCTTAAGTCGCATAGGGAAAGATTACCCCGAATTAGTACCTGTTGTTGTGTGGTTGAACAACTCAACCATTGCTTTAAAGGTACTTATAAGGCATAGAAAACTCCATGTATGTATTTTTTCAATTCAATCGAAAACGTCTATATTATTAAAATAAATTTCAATAAACCCTATCAAAAGTCGCGCTTGATTAATCCCTCAGCTTTTGTAGATGTATCTTTGAGCAGTAGATTTAGTTTTATATATTGCATCCAAAATACAGTGATGAATAAATCTGACAAACTGGAAGCAAAAATGTAACGATAGAAAACATTAATACGTAATTACTAATTTTTACTTAGAGGTCATAAATATCAACCAGCCTTCATTTGATATAAAACAATTCAAGTGTCAATTAAAAGACTATGCATATTTTGATTGATATATCACATTCTCAATATAAATACAAATTTCTCATTGATTGATACTTCATAAGCTCCTGTGATGCTTATCAAATTAGTTTAGCTTATCAGTTGACCTTGTTTTCCAGATAACCATCTACAAACCCAGTCTCCACCTTGACCTAAGGTATCGATTTGTGAAATCAGACTTTCAAAAAGTTATCGTACCCCGACGACAGACAGACGACGAGATACCGTCTTCTTATCTACCTACCTACCTAAAGGTACATAATAATTATCATTCAATGAGCAAGATTTACATACATTCACATTTTAAAACATGATATAATTACAACCATGAATGATTGAGAAAGTTGCACGTGAGTTCCATTGATGACTCTTTCTGCACGGTATTAGGATATTCTGCTGAGTTGACAAATGCTGATGCAGCCATTCACCACCATACTACTTAATTGTAGAGAAATTGCCTTCACATTTGACCTATCTATCTTGACCATACGTCCTCATTGGCATTGCATGTCATCTTCTTTTCAATTTGTAACACAAGTCATGTAGGTCACTTTTTTTTTACTTAAGAGCTCACATAGTAACTAAATTTCACGATGCATTAAAATGAAAAGAGATGATTTTTGCAGCAAATGCAAATAATTTTTTTTTAATTTTAATTTTTAAAATCCAAACCAATAGTTTTATTGTAATTTCCAACACACCCCTCAAAATTCTGATTCTTCACCTTCCTTGTTCACATCCTCATCATCCTCATCTCCTCACCATGAAGGAAATCGTCACTCTCCAGATCGGAAGTTGCGGGGTCAACCTCGGCTACAAGGTACCTAAAATTTCCTCTATTCACCCCTCATTCTCATCCCCTCCTCCTCCAAAACCTCTCACTTTTCCTCCTCTTTCCCTTTTCCAGTTTTGGGAGGACGTCTGTGACGAGCACGGCATAACCCCGGTCGGCACCTGGTGCGGCGAGCACAATCTCCAGCTCTCCAAAATCAACTGTCTCTTCAACACCGGGCCCATCTCCAACTTCATCCCGCGCTCCGTCTTCATCGACACTGACATCGCCTCCTTAGACGCCTGTCGTTCCACTCCCTTCGGCCGGATCTTCCGTCCCGACAACTTCATCTTCGCGGAGGGCTCCGACTCCGGCGCCGGAAACAACTGGGCTCGCGGCTACTACACTTTAGGCCCCCGCCTCATGGACTACTCAATGGACATCATCCGCCGCGAAGTCGAATCCTGCGAATGGCTCACCGGCTTCCAAATCTGTAACTCAATCGGCGGCGGCACAGGAGGTGCCATGTCCTCCCTGATCCTTTCCCAGCTCCGAGATGAATACCCAAAAAACGTCATGGTCAACTATACCGTCACCCCCTCCGCAAAAATAAGTGACACCGTTGTAGAACCCTACAACGCCGTGCTGAGCTTCCCCTCTTTGGTGAGAAATAGCGATCTCACCATCTGCCTCGATAATGAAGCCCTCTACGACATCTGCAACAAGCAACTCCGCCTCTCCCATCCAACTTATGATGATTTGAACCTCCTGATGGCTAAAGTGATGTCGGGAATGTCTGCAACGTACCGGTTTCCAGCGCGGAATCACCTCAGCTGGAGTGTCATGAGGTGTCTTGCTCCTAGCCCGAGACTTCACTTTTTTGTCCCCGGTTTTGTGCCACTTTATTCCCGAGCTGTGCAGCCATATGTCACCCTCACGGCGAAGGAGTTGACGGCGCAGATGTTGGGAGGAAACGTGCTGATGGCGAGCGGCGTGGGGAAATCCCCAGGAAAGTATATAAGCGCTGTGGCGATGTTCAGAGGGTGCAATGTCTATGATTTGAATGTGAATGAGCTGTTGTGCAAGTATGAAGTGAAGAATAGCTCTCAGTTTGTGGACTGGATGCCTTATCATTTCATGAAGGGGATTGTGGTAACGCCGCCGAGGGGATTGAGGATGTCAGCAACTTTTCTGGCTAATCATACAGCTTCAGCGGGGATTTGGGGGAGGGTTCATGAGAGATTCAATAAGATTTATAAGCGGAAGGCGTTTCTTCATTGGTAAAATAAATAAAAATCCAAAATTTGAGTAAGAATCATTATGAATTATGACTTTTTGTTGGGGTTTTAGGTACACTGGAGAAGGAATGGATGAGCAGGAGTTCAAACAAGCTTCAGAAACCCTTCAGTCCCTGGTCAAAGAGTATAAAGCAGCGGAGGGGAGTCCCCCACCAGGATGGAAGAGTCCGGAGGATAACCCTGTTTTCAAAAAGGTGCTGGAAGAGGAGAAGATGGTGAGGGTCATTGATATCGTCACCATTGAGCCGAGATTTGCCATCCTCAAGGTCTTCCGGAGGTCCATCCAATGCGTTAATATTTGGGGATTTGACTGTATGGGCTGCTAACTTGATTACAACAATATTTATCCTTCAATTCTTGACCATAATCTTTCTCTAAATTAAAAAGTGCAACTCAATTTCATTCTAATCATGAGCTCTTCATCAAATAAAATCAGTCGTGTACGAACTTTGGATGAATAATTCTTCATTTTAATTTAGTTCTCAAAATTAGGCCAAATAATTATCATAATTGTGGTCAATCCTTCATAAATTATGTGACAAACATTTCATTTTCATTCTGAATGTCAAAGAAGTAGGTGACTATCTAAATCCACTCCTTTTCATGTCTGAAAAAGGTCAAAAACTGCTTCAACTCATTGTGATTGAAATTACAACTCCAAATTGAACTTTGACGTGTAAAATGCTTTTTCAATCTCTTTGATGATGAGCGAGATGGACGTGACGTGACGTGACATGACAAGACAGGTTGTACGCATCAATACAATTATTTGACAGGTACCTAAGCACAAGTTACAAATGCGTCAATTGCCAATCAAGAGGATCAAGAACAAGATCAGAGTTTAGTCACGTAACTAATTCGGCTGGGGATGACAAGGCGCATCATCATTTACAACTGATTTGGTGTGAACCTGACGTGACTACAAACGATTATGATTTTGATCTCGTAATCGTCAACAAAATTTCGACCTTGCGCAACCTTCTTACAGCTACATAATATTATTTTTCTTTGGAATAAACGATGCAGATGCTGATGAATGATATAAAAAGTGCAGTTGGTTGATTTGATTGAGCTAAAAATGCATAAAAAGCAAACAATGAAACTTGTGGGATGGAATTATGCACCAATTTGGCTTCTTTGTTAGGTAGGAAGTTGCTCTCTGATAAATATATCGAGAGTAATGATATCAAAGACGGTTTATGACAACTTTACGAACTCAATGGTTATTTTTGGGAGAACAATGGGTGATGATTAGGCGCCATCCACATCAAACGTAACGCTAAAATCAGCTATTTTTAGACCACCCACCCATACCCGTCACGCTTGTGTCACGCTCACCAAAACCGACCCATCCACCCCCTGTCACGTCACGCTCCTAAAATATGGCGAGGTTATAGTACCACTATTTATGTATATAACGTAATATACATAAACATAAACGTATAAATCAAATTACAGCTTATAGAATACGTTTCTTTATCCATTATCTCTCCACAATTATGTTACTAATTTAAATTTTGACGATCATTTGTGCGTCACGATAAAACTAAAAAATACTACGATTTTGAAGAAATTTTCAAACCGTCACGGTTGGCCCAGACCACCCATCCACCCCTGTCACGCTTTGTCACGCTAGTCTCAACACCACCCATCCACCCCTGGTGCGTTACGTTTGATGTGGATGGCGCCTTATAACAAGGATGATTGGAGCATAATATAAAGGGTCAGTGATACAATATCCAGCAGTGAACGCTGCTAATTGTTAGCTTTGGATGGGATGCCTCACCTTGACGCTATTTTCTACCTCTTCCCTGTTGTTAGCACTGTTCTTTATTTATTCGCGAGAAAATGACATGTTTATTACCAATGCACTTTGTTTCTAGATCAAAACTAGAATTAAATTTTTAAACTGGATGTAGCAAAGTAGCTAAACTTGAATTATATCATATTTGTGTATAAAAATAAGAGCAATTTCATGTTTTGTATGCAAAATGGGGTAAAATGAGAATGGATATTTTATCATGTGGTTTTTTAAAAAAATTTGCAGACGGACAGACAAACAAAAAATGCACATTAAGTAGTAGTGTTTGATAATCCCCATGAAATGAATGAGCCGCTTCCTTTTCAGCCAGCTTGTTGCAACGTGCAAACACCTTTTTCGCGCAAGATCAATGTCAGAACTGCCAATAAATCTTGCCTCTCGCCATAAAATAAATATATACATGAAATGCAACCGTTGCAGTTTCTAAACTGGTTCTTTTCCTCCAATCTCACTCGATCAAATGGCTCTTAGCTAATATTTTAATTAATTGGGAACACGAAGCTGCAGTAATTACACCTTTTATGATGATTCCGTCGCAAGCCCGCTAATTGAAGAGTGGTCAATAATTGTGGATAAATTCCATCACGACCAAGCCTATTTATTCTCGTCTTTCGCATAATATCCGCACGCAATTATTTATCCTTTCCTTAAAAGCTCAACTGAATTATTGACTATTGAAATAGATCGTCTATCGTCTACCAGTTACGAGTAGGTTGACTGAAGGTGATTTCTATTTTTGATAAAAAAATGCAAAGGACAGCCAACCAAAAAAGTTGGTAAGTTGGCAACTTTTTAACTCACCTTTACCTTGTTGCATACATTAGCAAATTTACCATTTACATTCCGATTGGCACAAACTCAACAATTTTTGAAGGGAATGTCGCAGCTGCTGAAAAATCTAAAGGACCAAAAAATACGTGACAACTATAAAGCAAAGGGAATGTCAACAAAATTCATAGAAAAATTGAGCGCATTACGTTTTATTCAACAAAACAAAACCTACTTAAAATCTAGGTGAAAAACAGTATCAGTCAAAATGCTTCAGTTTGAAAAAAACTTTGCTGTTAAAATTTTCTGAAGCAAAAATATATTCATTTTTTGATTTTTTTACACGGACACTCTGAAATCAAATAGATTTCCACGAGAAGAGCTGTAAGTGAAAGAAGAGCCTTCTCCGTTTCGGGAAGGACCAGCAGCTCTTAAGGGAGCGTTCCTGCTTTCGGCGGAGATCACAATAGCACCTTCCTCATCTTCAAAGCTTTGGGGAGGTTGGGTTGGGCGTTGGACAGGTTGTTGAGCTTGTGGAGGAGGTCTTGGAGCTGGAACAGGGGCTTGAGGAGCTTGTGGAACTGGAGCTGGAGGAGCTTGAGGTGGTGCTTGTGGAGGAGGAACAGAATCGGAAAGCTCATCATGTCCAGGAATTTCAATAGCTTGACTATCATCAAAATCAAATTCTGGTTGCTGGGGAATGGGCTGAGGTTGTGGAGCAGGCTGGACAGCTTGAGGGGGTCTGGGTTGAGGTGCTACTGGAAGGGGCTGCTGTTGAATAACTTGAATAGGCTGTTGTTGGATTATTTGAGGAGGTTGCTGCTGAATAACTTGGATAGGCTGTTGTTGAATCACTTGAACAGGTCGAGGTCTCTGTTGAATAACTTGAACAGGTCGCTGCTGTATAATTTGGATGGGTCTTTGCTGCTGCTGCTGTTGCACAATTTGAACAGGACGATGAGAACCAAGTGGAGGTAAAGTGGCAACTGGAGCAATTGCAACTGGGGTTCCTAATGGCCTATTATTATTAATCACATTCACAACTGGCGCAGCGTAACCAACTTGGCGATCAACAACGGCGTTAAAACCCTCCTTTCCAGCTGTGTACCGAACTGTACGAAGGGTTCCATCGGGGTCTACAAGGGAATAAGAGCCTTGGACAATATCCCCATCTCGGGACTCTTGTTGACCTTTAATATCCCCGGTGATTTGGTCTCGGACGCTGTACGCGTATTGGTATTGGGGGTAAAGGTCAACGGGCTCGGGTTGACGCTGAATTGTTCTCAAAACAGCTCCAGAACTGGCGAGAGCCACGAGGGTGGCCAAAGCCAGGAAAAAAATTGGCTAAATAATGAAAAAAACAAGGTTTCTCACATTGCCCCAGAAAAATCACGTTTATTTTTAGACTCATTATTATTTATCCTACCGTTTTCATTTTGAAGATGAGAGATCCCTTCAATCCAAGCACAGAACACAAAATATATGAGGCGAATACAATCATCCACTCTTATATATAGCTTCTCTCCAGGTGGTGGAAGTAGCTTTTGCTATTTGCTATAGATAATCGCTCCAAATAATAAACGTATACAAGTTACAAACGTCGCGATTGATGTAGAAGAAGGCGTCAAGAAGTCAACTCACCACGTGAATACCTGCATGATTCTTTGTAGTCAAGAAAGCCAAGCCACTCGTCTGGTAGGCCTTCGTCTCGCTGTTATGTGTTTGATGGCAACTTTTTTTATTAATAGAAAAATAATAGCATTATGCTCTTCTAAGCTGACAGAGGAACACCGCCCTTCTACACAATGTAGTAAAGTGATGATGCCCACACAGATGAGAACAATATGGGGCCAAAAATTGGAGTAATAAATCCACTCCAATTTTAGATGATGGGGAAGCTCTACAGCAGCCCAGTTCCTATTTCAGAAGCTGAAAGCGCATTTGATTCATTTTTAAAAGGAAGTTGATGATTTGTTTCCGATCATGTTAATTAATCCATCTTTTGTCTTTAAATGGGTCGATCCATTTGATTAAAGGTTTAGAAAGGCACTCATTAATTTGGGATAAACCAATATATTTAACAAATAGTTTTTTATTACACAATCAAAATCCTAATGGTTTTAACAGGGAATCCATTGACGCGTGTAATGTGAAATTGGTTTATTTCCTCTTAAGATAAAATATATATTATGTTAATTTTTACTGATAAAAATGTTGGTTGATTGCTTCATTATTAGTAGAATCCATCAAGTTCACAGGGTTGATTTCCATATTTTTATTAATCAATCATCATTATTATGCATTGTTTTCGTAGAGGAGAGTGCTGTGTACATTAGTTTCAGTTGGCGAGAATGTAAGTCACCTTGCGTGACATTCCTCATTAGCCAGAAATTTAACGTACGTTGTTCACTGTCAACCCCAAGTGATAAGGGACATGAAAATTGAATTAGATTTCTCATCGGGCTGGTTGCAAAAGGCAACTTAATGTTGTACGTCGTTGATGATTTATATTGGCCTCGAGTACCAGTTCAGCCTGAAACGATGATGATGATTGTAACTAAATGGGCTCCACCCAGAGAATCTTAGCTGTCTGCTGAGAAATTTATGGGGAGTCTCTTCCCTGAACTAAAGTCAAAGTGAATGTTTGTTTAGAGATAAAAGCCACACGTCA
>JAQGAP010003002.1:0-13486 GCA_034697805.1 Orchesella bifasciata | reverse complement strand
CAGTACCTCGACCTACATGAAAGATTATAAAATTGGTTTACTACTAACACTTAATAGAGTCCCACATTGATTTCAAGTGCTCTGCTGTGATATAATTTATTGGATTAATTGCTTACCCGCAATGGAATATACGTTTTCCACTGGTAGCATAAATGGCTTGTCTAAATCCCGAATGGGGGTTGGAATATGAGTGTCCACAGCAGCAAGAAGTTCAGTGATAGCATTGATGCCTTCAAATAAAGGTCACTCATTAAGCCCTTGAGAACAATCTTAATCAACTAAACGGTTTCAACTATTCTATTACCAAGTTCAGGATTCTTTCCTTCGAGCGCATTAAGAGCAGAGCCCTTAATAACGGGAGCGTTATCACCGTCATAGCCCATTTCCGTCATCAACTCTCGAATTTCCATTTCAACCAAGTCGACCATTTCCGCATCAGCAGCATCAACCTTAGAATTTTACAAGTTGGAGCATAATACATTTTTTGGCATTGCATTCCATATTACTTATTTGGCTCCAGTACCTTGTTAATGAATATGACAACGTGCTGAACTCCAATTTGTTTTGACAACAACAAATGTTCTCTTGTTTGAGGCATCACACCATCTGTCGCTGCAACTACGAGGATAGCCCCGTCCATTTGTGCCGTTCCAGTAATCATGTTCTAATGGGTGAGAAGGAATTAAATGGTTATAGCTTGGTTGTCACCAAACAACAATCTTGGCATTTATGTCGCTAACCTTGATGTAATCAGCATGACCAGGGCAATCAGTATGTGAATAGTGACGGTTGTCCGTTGCATACTCAATGTGGGCAACGTTGATAGTAATTCCTCGAGCCTTCTCTTCAGGGGCGTTGTCAATCTCATCGTAGCGTTTGGCGACTGCCGACTTCTTTTCAGACAATACTGCATTTGATCATACAAGAAAAAATACATGTGGATTTCGTTTATCAACTGTAAAAGAATCCTTGATAGTGCCCTTAAGTGGCAGTACCTTTAGTAATCGCAGCAGTAAGCGTGGTTTTGCCGTGGTCGACATGACCAATAGTTCCAACATTGCAGTGAGGCTTATCTCGCTGGAATATCTGCTTTTCGGCGTAGCCGCGGCGAGCACTAATGGAAAATGGCCGATAGCTCAAGCACTAAAGTAGAAAAAATACATAACAGCGTAAATCTTAGTTTCATGCTAAATATAAATCATCATTGAATTAATCAATATGCATAATTAGACTTACTTGAATTGGGAGGGCATACTTTGTGTACACCACGCTTTGGTAGCTAGTGGGTGCAAAGGTAAAAGGTCTAATAACTGAAATTCCAAAATTTACAAGACCGTTATTGTGTACTTTTAGATTACATGGGTATAATATGTGTATTCACCAATGTAATACTTTAAAAGGTATAGTTGCATGTATTAAACATGCAAACATTAGTTGACTTACCTGTGTAACCGATTTTCGTAGCTAGTTTAGTCGCAGCCATTTTTTAAATTTGAAAATTACGACTGCTGATCAACGGTCAAGAAAGGAGAATCGATATTATCAGGATTCTTTCTACCTAGATCAATATCTGTTTTATTATTTTCATATACGATTAATCAGTTCTTCAGTTACGATAAGTGTCACTCAAAAAGCTGTAATTGGTTAGTTCTTAAAACTGAAAAATGAAGATAAACCGGCCAATTCGGCCATACAAAAACACGTTTCTACTAGATCCTCACAACTGGGATATTATTTTATTGACTTGGCTTACAGAATACAAGTTCAAACTTTGTACTCAATTCCCGTACTGGAGAGAGTGCTGAGAAGAGTAGTAAAGAAAGAAAGATTCTCGCTTTGGTTGCAGCCAAGTAGCAAAATTGGGTGATGTAAGTCACACGTTGACCCAGGTTTGGTAAAACCTCTATACATTTCTCCCATCTAGAAATCTCTCAGTCTACAAACCTTTTTGAAATGCTGAAGACTCAGATGATTCTAGTCCCACAGTCACATGCACTATCCACAGAATGTAGACGCATACGGAAGGAATTGCATTAAACACACAGTTTATCTCCAGCAACGACAGTCTGCAAAACCAAAATGTTTAGCTACATGAGATCTTAGATTAAGCTAGGAGGTAGAGGTGAACATGGACGTTTGTGATAAACTTCCTGATTATAATTGACAACATGATTTAAGACATACTAAAATGTTTTATTTAACAGTAGCTGCTAGTATTTCAGACGATAAAAACATCACAATATTGTGTTTTAAATACAAAAAAATTAAAGTTTGACCTATGAGTTTTGAAAGACTGGTTAACGATGAGACTTATCGATACTATAAATTCATTTGCTATCCACAAACGAAATTCAAATAATAATGTTCATTGATGCTAAACCAGAGAATCATTGTTTTGTTGTAGTTTTCGAAAATAGGTTTTGTGTTATCACTAGACATATCAGATACTCACCTCTACATCCATCTCTCTAAGCTACAATTTTTGCACTCATCACAATACCCCAAACTCTGCTGCAACTCTGTCTACCTTATCCACAATAGTGTGAATGATGTACAATTGTGAGCAACTTCAAATGGTTGTAATTCCAAAGTGTAATGAAATTTTATTGCTGAGCTCTTTAAAAAACAATCAACTAGTTATATAGTTATATCGTTTAGGTTAGGACAGATAAGTATCATAGTTACATTTAGAGACTCTCGATTAATATAAGTAAAAATATACGCCAAACCGTAAGCTTAGGCAAGAGTTGTAGATGTCAAATATTGCGATGAGTCGTTATTTAATTATACTATTTTAAGTTATAGGCAAAAGTCCGTAGTGGTCTGTGAAGACACTTCTTGCACAGTTGGGCTAATAAATCTACTTCGAGTTCCGCTAAATTCGCATTCGAAATTGACAAAATCAATACAGAGTTCACAGCAGTCAGCTAGCCACAATAATTTTGTGCTAACAATCAGTGGAAACAGATCTCAAATCTAAGACGATTTAGCCCAGGACAATTTGCTTTGCCGAATTGCAAATATGTCTGCAACTAAATTACATCAGGGTGAAGTCGATATTAGTTCGCTTAGCATATCCCCTGACTCCACCAAAACTAAAACGACGCCTGTCCCGAACACAGCTCCTCTGTCGCAAGGAACAACTAAGGGGCAACAGGCTGGAAATGATCTTCCATCCCCGGTGAAGAAGATAGTTCTTCAACCAGGGACAGCTGTAGCTGACTTACCATATCCAAATGGAACTCGGGTATAATTGGATAACATTTGTAGCAAGTTGACTTGAGTTACTTCATACAACTTTTAAACAATCGGTTTACATGTGATTTGATACCCCTTAGATAAGCTTTCACTTTGAAACGGTGGCCACTGACGACGGGACAGTGTATGATGACACCCGCAATCACCCAAAGCCAATGGAATTAATCATCGGCAAAAAATTCAAGATTGACGTTTGGGAAGATGCATTACTCTCTATGAGGAAGGGAGAAATATCTAAATTCCAGGTTCCAAAAGAGGTACACAGCATCAAATTATTAAATTACCATCATGTAGTCAATTTGTTAACGGCAACTTATGTCTTACAAGACAAATATGGAAAATCGAATACAGTTATCATAATATTATTGATTTTCCAACAGTTATGCGTCTGTTATCCAATGGTGGCGAAAGTGATAAGGGAATCACACCATCCCGGTGAAAGTCACAGTGGAGGAAGCTGCTGCGGACACCTGGCAAACGGAACGGGTCATCCTGATTTGGACATTCTTGTGCACAAGCCAAAAGATTTGACCTTTACTTTTGGTAAGCTATATCAACTGCAGTAATCATTTGGTGTGAGGTTCTTTGATTCAGTTAACATTGTATTTAACAGAGATTCTTGACATAAACCTGCCTGGACAGTATGAGAAGGAGGCATGGTACATGACTGACGATGAGAAAGTAGAATCTATTCCAGAGTTGAAGGCTGCAGGGAACAAACTATTCCAAAGTCAGGAATACACTGCTGCTGCCTACAAATACGGCGAGGCAGCATCCAGGCTGGAGCAATTGCTGAACAAGTAAATAATTCTGTGATTGCACTGCTTACTTGATTTTGACTAACATGATGTCGATTAACAGTTGATATTTTCCCGACCTTTCTTATAGAGAACAGCCTGGATCAGTTGAATTCAAAGAATTGTCCTCCCAAAAAGTTCCCCTTTTGTTGAATCTAGCATTGGCACTACTTAGATGTGAGATTTATTATGAAGCCATTAGACATTGCACATCCGCACTAGAAATTGATCCCGGTAAGTTGTCAGCAAAAGCACAACTGACTAAAAATATGCCTATTCAACACTGTTGGTGATTTGTTTCATTTATTGGTGTAGGGAACGTGAAGGCAATATTTCGTCGCGGGCAAGGTCATAAGTCTGTTGGAAACTGGGATGAGGCTCGTGATGACTTTGACAAAGCTTTAAACTTGGATCCTACGCTTCATAAAGCTGTAAAGGAACAACTCCTGGAAGTTGCAGCATTGGAGAAGAAAAGTAACGATGCACTGAAGGTTTCTATGAAAAAAATGTTCTAGTCTGATTATCATATTACGTAGCAGCAGCCACAAGGAGGTCAACCTCAGAATTCAGGGATAAGTAATTTTCCCCACCCAAAAAATTACACATTATTAAACAAGCTGCTTTGCATCTCTTTTGCTATGCAAAAACTATAGCAGGTTCAATTATCTCCGTTTATACTGTCAATCATTCTTTAATATTCATGTCTTGTCTTCAAGATAATTTCTAAAACTGCTATAAAGCATTAAGAGTTCGGAAAGGGTTTGCCATTTCTCAAGCAAGATTATTTAGACATTACCTATTTCTTCAAACTTGACCACAGTTTTTTAACGCAGTCTTTCACGGAACAAATGGCATAACCTATTCTAGCTCATAGTTGATTGAACCTTAGTCCTCGACCCCTTGCCAACTTCCGTAAAGTATTAATTATTAAAACGTGGTTGCGGCTTTGCCAAATGCCAATAATCATATTGTAACGTTAGCACAAGACAATTGTACACTCCATTTGTATTTTTAACGTATTATACATTAAGTATACTTAAGTGTCAAATTGAGCAGTCACTCTTACATTATTTAAAGTACTGTTCGAAGCGAATCGCATTTTTTACGCAAGCTGACATATGAACAAGAATGTTTTAAGATTTTTTGCGAAATAAATGAAATGGGAACATAAAGTTTTTGGGATGGTCACGTGTATCAAACATACGTTTTATTTAATCAACAGTTAATCAATAGTTAGTAGAGCACTTCACACCTCATTTATTAATACATGAACGGAATAATTGACACAAAGGTACAGGATACAAAAGTTACGACATTAAAAATCATCGATTCGAACATTGCTTTTATCTGAGATGGGTTTGTTGTCAGCAGCTAGAGAGGAGGAAATACAATCAAAATTAATATTCATACTAGCATTCAATCGTATTGCTATTTACTTGCTACTAGCTGTACCCGATTTTCCAATCCTTTCTTTTTCCAAGTTTTTGACGAAACTGTCGAAAATTTTCATGAAGGGGGCCAGTGACGTCTTTTTGAAGTCAACAACAGTTTTTGTTTCTTTTTTCTCAGGCTCTCCCTCACTTTTTTGAGTTTTATCAAAGGCATTGATTTCATCCAGAAGCTGACTGTAATTGGAGAAAAATGTGTAAATAAATTGGTGAATGTTTTCAAGTGCAAATAGAATCAATAAAATAATTTAAAAAATAACTTACGTGATGCTAGGTACTGCGTCCGGGTCGAATTCAAATGCTTTCTTTGCATCAAAAGGCACACAAACTTTGCCAGTCTTCGGATGCACACAGAACGGTGATTTGAGCAAATGGTTCAGGTCTTTAGAGACGTTGACATCCAATCGTGGAAAGCAAAGTTGGAGCTTCAGTTCGTACAACGCAGTTCTGACGGTCTTCTTTTCCTTTTTCTACAGGATACAAACAAGGAACACAAAACCTCATAAGAATAAACTTCTCAGAATCGACAATTTCACATAACATGAGTCTGACTAGCTGTGATTCCTTACATTATCATTGATATAGGTCATCACAGCATTGAATCTTTGCTCAGAGTCCTTGACTGCAGTTTTCACTTCATCTGGCAACATTTCGAAATTCTTGTCCCCTTTTTCCAAAAGACTTTGATCATCATGGCAGATTTCATTAAACACATCATCAATTATCCCAACAGACCGGCTGTAAAACAAATCATGTTTTAATGAAACGAAACATGTTGTATAACAAGATATACACGGCTTATAAACTCTTACCTCAGGAATGGATGCAACTTGTCAACATTTGGGATTTTGACTTTCTTTGCCTGATTTTCTCCACCACGAATAACCTAAAGTCAGATTCAAAGCTTTATTCTCCAAAGTCATGTCAGTAAATTCAAATTATGGTGTGGTAAATAACACTGAACTTACAGTTAGATATTCCAAAATAGCTGCCCTTGAGTGAGAGTCCAAGTTAATAGCTTGTTTGTCACAAACCCAGCAATGAACACCTCGACGACCACTGAATACCCACATCAAGTTTTGAAAGCCAAAGTCATCTAAATAATCAGATTAATCCACGTTATAAGATGTAAGTTCATCAATACACAATCAAACATCCCATCAATCAACTGAATAAACTACCTCGAAGGCTAGCATCCATAATTTTCACAGCAACAGCAATAAACTTCCAGCATTTCTCGCAAACCTTTGCCCCTTGGCAACAAGTTCGCACATCGTCATAATCAGTTAAATCGATATCGAGAACAAATCTACAAAAATACAATGTACCATCGTTGAATCCAGGGTGACCAAATAGTAAAAAGTAATCACTTGAGTAAAATTGGCTAATTACTCTTTCTGAAGTGGAATGAAGTCAATTAAAGTATCCCTCGTCTTTGGCTTCTGGTTGTAGACAGCTCCAATATCAATCTTTTCAGGCTTCCTTCGCTTTAGCTCAGCCACGAAATCTTCATTACTGGTAAATGACTGGTAGCGAATGTACACATCACCAGCAAGTGAAAATGAGAATTCCCGATGAGAAAAGAACTCAGCTGTGGAATATAATAGACATTTCATAAAGGTGTAAGCGTCTGAATGGAACTTGCTGCTTACATAAAACAACAATAACTGCAAATACAACAACTTACGATTCCCATATGAGAGCCAACGGTACATGAGTTCTCCGGGAAATAGCCTTCCATAGTAGGACGGAAGTAAATCAACTAAACCCTCGGTATCAAACTCTACACCCATATTGTAGCCTTTGAATGAGTAGACTTATCTAGAACTCCAAAGGCACTTTTAAACTCTAGAAAGTTGATTCAAAAAATTAGCACTGAACTAGGTCTACGTTTTATCCAAAATATTTTAGATTATAAAAGTTATTACTTGAACTTGAGAGCTGAAGCTTCTGATTGTTTCTTCGAATCTTTCAATATACAATTGTCACTACAAACCAAATGAAGCTGATGTTGGAAGTGGGCTAAGGTAGACCAATGGTGTTTTAAACTCACACAAAAGCGAAAAATGTATGATCCTGTTAACTCAGACTAATCCTGACAGAACACAACACAAAACTGAAGGTCTGTGTGAGTGAGCAGCAGAAATACAAGTAATATCCCAGTGCCTCTTTATGTCTCACTCATGTGTGTCTTGTTTACCGCTGCTGCTTGCCGCTACCCTTCTGTTTTGGTAGTTTTGACTTGAGACAATGAAGACAAAGACTGCATATATATAGAACCCTACACAATATTATATAGGTGCATCATATGAAACCCATTAAAGCTTGCCTTCGCTTACTTCAATGATCTGCAGCTGAAACAAGATGTCATAAAATGTAATACTGCTGGAATTAGATGCACAAGTTAAATGTGATATTTCACATTTCCGAACAATCTTCAGTTTTGGTTAACTCTAATTTTTATGTGTATCCCATGACTTTCAAAGTATACATTTAATGCTACATTATATGCATATTAGTGTGATAATAATAATATATGTGTGCGATTTGAGACTTGAGACAGCTTCATATAGCAATTTCAACTTATATACACGCATGATAAAGGTTTGTCTACATCTGTCTAGTTGTTTTGGACATCTAGCACCTGAACAAATCGGTTGTAGCAAATTTGTGCAAAACAAATTTTTTCGGTTGCTGCTGGTAGACTCAGCTGATTTGTCATTTTTCGAAACCATTATTGCAATCCACAACATTTCTGTAAAACATCGGTCAAAATTTATCCTAACATTGTGGATTAGTTGAATTAACTTACTGCACTTGAATACTTTATGTTCATACTCTCACAAAGCCAACGGTAGATCTCATTAAACTGGTTGTGAAGTCAAGGATCATAGTACCCCGAATAGAATACCAGGTAATAACACATTTAGAGTCTTATTGATCATATGCGATTTACACTACAAACAGAGGTAAATACTTGTCATGTGGGTTCAATGAATTGGGATTTTCAGGCATAAATGTTTTCACATTTTATACGCCAATTCTGTCTCAAACTTTCTGTCTGCTTTGCATTACTATTCTTGGAAGACAGATACAGTGTTAAAATACAATATTTCTCCTGTGTCTGTTAATGTTTTGTTTATCTTTGTAAGCAGACTAACTAATCCATGACGGGAACTTTCTTTAACGTATTGCGGGATTAAATGTTATTTTAATTAGTAATTATTTCTAACTTCCTACACAAAATTGGGTTTTTATTATGAAACTAACGGAAATTTCCTTTATGTAATTCCACTAATCCCTTTTATAGACCTGACATTATTCAACTACATTTCTAAATTACATGTTAAGGCATTAGACACTACCGAACTCATAACAACTCAACTTCATACTCTACGCTTTCGTCCAATCTTAGATATCATTCCAATTTTATTAAGAACACGATCTTTCAAGATTAACAAGGATACCCCCTTCCCAACCAACGCACTGTATTGTACATTTAAACTATTAGAAAAGTAAACTGCAGGTATTTCTGATGCAGTCGCAAAGTTACGGTATTAAAATGCATGGATGAAACACTGAAAATGATATAAAATCCAACACATCCAAAATACCATCTTTCGTGTTGAACCTTAATAGTTCACACGTGAGGAATTGTGACTGCACATGCTTAGCAAATGAATTGGCCAGTAGCACCTACATCGTCACTCAATCAATGCTGTACTTCAAAAGCAAACCACCACTTACTCAATCACCATACTAAACCAGGCTTGCGCTATAGTTTTGCTGGAGTTGACAGTTGACATCCTTCCTGAGAAAAGCAAAGCTTTCTTCTTGTGTCTTGTCTAATCTTTAGTGTCTTGAGTTGAGCTGAGATGTTTATCTCAAGTAGCTAATCGTATATTAACCGTTAATTGTGCAACATACAAGGTAATTTCGTTCCAACTTTCTGCCCTTTTCGTCACGAACAGTTTATGCGTACAAACTAAAAACTCTTTCCAGAAGCTTTCCTTCTCAGTTTCAGTAAGTCAGTTAAACCTCCAAACAGTACAGGTGACAACACAAGGAATAGCCTTTAGAATAATAAATTGTATTAATTACTATGAGAAGTAGAAAACAGAGTTTGTTAAAAGAAGAAATTCACTAGCTTAAAGAAATCAGTTTTCACGTGCTATTATAAAATTCACAAAAGCTTTCGTAGCGGAGATCCATAGTATTGAGATACGGGATTTTAACAGACAATTCGCAATGATGTTGTTGTACATGCTAGGGAAGACGAAAAGGGAATTTTAACCATAATATGCTGTAAAATTGTTTTTGTTGTCTTTCGCCGATTTCAAACAGAAACAGGTGATTGGACACAGGTTGAAGTTGTACAGGAGTATTCGTCATTTCCAGCTGACAGTCGGTTTAGTTTAGCCACTGAAACTTGTAAGTAGTTCAAAATTTGGAATTACTTATAATCTAGTTGGTTTTGAGGATTTCAAGTGCAGAAGTACAGTACAGAGGTGTTCAGGTTTTGTAAGATGGAAAGCAAGCTTTAATTGAGTGCTTGTTGTTTTTGTCCGTTTGGAAACAGTTACCTCCGGTTGGATACAAGTTTAAGTGGGGGAGCATTATTCGCCATTTCCAGCTGACAGTTGGTTTATTTCAGTTTCCACCACTGAAACGAGTAAGTACTTCCAGAATTGAAATTTACATTAATTATGATTATGATCTAGTTATGATGTACACATTGTGGACGTTTAAATGGAAACTTTAATTTGAAGCTGCAAAATTTGTATTTGTTGGTTTTGGCCGTTTGGAAAAAGTTACCTCCGGTTGGATACAAGTTCAAGTGGAGTAACCATTTCCCATTTCCAGCTGAAAATCGGTTTATTTCAGTTTCTGCCACTGAAACACGTAAGTACTTCAAAATTTGGAATTACTTATACTCTAGTTTGTTTTGAGGATTTCAAGTGCAGAAGTGCCGTATAGCGATGTTCAGGTTTTGTAAGATGGAAAGCAAGCTTTAATTGAATGTTGCATAATTTGTGTTTGTTGCTTTTGCCAGTTTGGAAACAGTTACCTTCGGTTGGATAAAAGTTTAAGTGGAGGAGCATTTTCCGTTGCCAGCTGAAAGTCGGTTCATTTCTGTCTGAACCACTGAAACGAGTAAGTACTTCCAGAAATGAAATTTATTATGATGACGAACTAGTTTGTCTTGAGGATTCGGATTCGAAGTACAGAACAGCGATTTAAACGCATGCTGTGCATGTTGGAAAGGAAACTTTAATTGCAAGCTGTAAATTTGTATTTGTTGGTTTTGGCCGTTTAGTATCAGTTAGCTTCAGGTGGATACAGATTTAAGTGGAGTAATCATTTACCATTTCCAGCTGACAGTCGGCTTATTTCAGTTTCTGCCACTGAAACGAGTAAGTACTTCAAAATTTGGAATTACTTATAATCTAGTTTTTGAGGATTTCAAGTGCAAAAGTACAGTACAGAGGTGTTCAGGTTTTGTAAGATGGAAAGTAAGCTTTAATTGAATGCTACATAATTGTGTTTATTGTTTTTGTCCGTTTGGAAACAGTTACCTCCGGTTGGATACAAGTTCAAGTGGAGTAACCATTTCCCATTTCCAGCTGAAAATCGGTTTATTTCATGTTCTACCCCTGAAAGTAGTAAGTACTTCAAAATTTGGAATTACTTATAATCTAGTTGGTTTTGAGGATTTCAAGTACAAAAGTACAGTACAGAGGTGTTCAGGTTTTGTAAGATGGAAAGCAAGCTTTAATTGAATGCTACATAATTTGTGTTTGTTGTTTTTGTCCGTTTGGAAACAGTTACCTCCGGTTGGATACAAGTTTAAGTGGGGAGCATTGTTTGCTGACAGTCGGTGTCGGTTTATTTCAGTTTCTGCCACTGAAACGAGTCAGTACTTCCAGAATTTAAATTTATATTAATTATGATGATCTAGTTACGATGTAAGAGTTGTACATGTTGGAATGGAAACTTTGATTTGAAACTGCAAAATTTTTATTTGTTGGTTTTGGCCGTTTAGTATCAGTTAGCTTTGTGTGGATACAGCTTTAAGTGGAGGAGCATTTTCCGTTTCCAGCTGACAGTCGGTGTATTTCTGTCTGAACCACTGAAATTCAATTTCTGCCATTGAAAGGAGTAAGTACTTCAAGAATTGAAATACAAATTACAAACAATTTTTCGTGTTTTCGTGTTCGAAATAAAGCTGTTCACCTTACCAACAAAACATATTTTCAATACAATCTTTTTACTAAAGAATCTTTTAATTGTTTCTTTCAGAAGGAGAAGTTCATGATGCATAACTTTCAGATGACACCGGTTCGGCGTAATCTGCCGGCTGTTCGTCGGCGGTTATTTACAAGCGTGGTCGACCAAGTTGGTAGTGAGGGTCGCTCTGTGCCAGGACCAACGAATCAGGAGGAATCAGGACGGGGAGACATACTGAACTCTAAAACAAAGATTTGGTTCCTTTGTTTTTACTTGGCGTTCTACAAGAAGTACCGTAAATATCGCTACGGTTTCTGAAGTATGTAATGAACAGTATAAATCCAGTAACCATGTTCTTGTAAAGTTTTAACATATTCATTTTATAAACTGTTGGCGTTAATAGTCAAAGCAAAGTATTTGCTATTTGTTACAACTCACTTATTAACACTAGCATCTGAATCCGTGGTCATAAATGGCTAATAGAGTATAAGAATTCGACTAACTTTCAGTCCATGTCAAACGTGCCGTACACCATAAGATGGGCTTGTATATTCTAATTTTATTTTTACTTTGCGAAGAAGTTGACGCTTTCCAACTGATAACTCTCTCTAATTACTACGCCCTATAGGGTTGGTTTTGGATCTTAAAGTAAAAAGAATTCTCAGAGGCTTTAGGTACTAAACATTTTTAGGCTTTTTGGGAAGACTGTACTTTAGTATCGCCGGAACCAATGAGATAATGAATGTTCTCTGTTGTTCACAATACATAACACTTCAAATAATTGTTCTCCAGTTACGTTTCGCATGACATATTAACGAAAGGGGTTGCTTTTAGTCATCGGTCGCCATTCTTCAGGTGCTGAGGTTGCATTCACTATGTATGCAAAACAAAGTACGCCTTTCGTAGCTTTTTGAGAAGACTGTACTTTTGACCAGTAAATGAGCTCATAATCTTTACCCATAGATTTGAAATCGACGAGTGGAATAAAAGAGGTAAGTTTGCAGGTGCCACCAGAAAGAAAGCTGCAGTCTGAGACATGTCGTGTAGTGCATCAGTTCAGACTGGTACCGGTTCGATTCCCGGTCCCAGTCTCAGCTGAATCACCACACTTTCAATTCTCATACCGTAGCTTTCTCTCTGCTATTTTTGCATTTGATTTCAAATAATTAGTTTTTGTATAACTTGAATTAGACAATATTGGATCCACGATACGCAACACCGCCAATTTGCGTTTTAAAGTTTGAATTTCAAAGAAGGACGGCAGGTCTACTGGCCAGGGCTCACAACTTCGGTGAGTTGCGACGGGGGCTCTAATACCACCGGCGTCAATGCATTCTAAGGCCTCTCTTCTGGGCTGCGTAGAAAGAAAAAGAACTGTGGACCTCTAGCCGAAGCATTGTACGGAGGGTGATGACTCCAACCACAGAAATTGGAATGCCAGCAACAGCAATGCCAATTACTTCTCGAAAAGTCGCGGCTCTCGAGCCATAAATTAAGTGTAGAAGTAGTTAGACGGACCTGTCTCTATCCTTCGAACCTTGCGTAATGGCTAACTGGGAAATGAGTTCTAAAATACGATTAGGGTCTGCCGGTTAGCATGTTCGATTAGTAATCTTTTATGGCCTCATTTCCATTACGTCGGTATTTATAAGTAATTTGTTAAGCACATCGATAAGTAAATAATAATAGGTATTTATTGTCAATACAGATCCCTCGTAAGGTAATTACACTGTTGTGACATATTATAATTTAAGA
>JAQGAP010003001.1:0-13493 GCA_034697805.1 Orchesella bifasciata | reverse complement strand
CTTTTATAGGAGTTTATAATTTTATGAATTTTCAGGAGCATCCTCAAACCTGGGCTCTGCTGTGGCTTCCTCAATGCACTTGACAAACAGTAGTGAGCCCATGATTGATCCCAGCAGTCACTACAAGATGATGGATCCCTCTCATGATATGCTCTACTACCAAGTAAGTCCATGACTCATTGAATGGAGAAGAAGGGATGGTGATAATTATGATGAAATTAAAAGCTTACGTTTTTTTGCTCAAGAAAACGCGACGATTTTGATTTGATGCTTTTGTCACTTTTTTTCCGTCTGGATTTGATGAAAATAATTTTTGGCTAAATACATCATGTCGTTATGTGTAATTACAGAATTCAACAAATGAAATGGCAAACCAGACGTCTGCCGCGGATGGTTTCAATCTCTCATCAATTCTCAACGATGATGAGTTACAGCTGATGGACATGGCCATGAGTGAAGGTCAGTTTTGCTCAACAATGCAAGCCAACGCAACACACCATATTATTTCCCTTCTTGATCATGAAATGAATGCTCTTGCCATTTTTTTTTGTCACATATATCATGCATTGAAAGCTGATTGTGTTGTGAGTTGTGAGTGCATAAGAAAACTCACGTTAGTTTAGCACACGAGTTGTTGTGCACAATCCCCTCTCCTGTCACATCCCCATCGCATCCAACAGAAAAGAAAATGATGAAAGACTTACTTTTTTTAAGCATTCATGATGTTCGTTCAGACGCATTGTCAAATGGTTGCAAGGAATCTTATAAAGGATTACCTTTACCTTTACTTGTTATAATATGCGTAATAGGGTTTTGCACGATCAGCTCAGCTTAACAAATCTCCACATTATTAGCTTTACGCTCGTTGTATAACGAGATGGATTGCTTCTAAGCTTGAGCCGAGTATTACGTGTCTGCGTGCTGAACAAGAGACAACCAAAAGTAATTAAGGAACACGATACTCAGACAAACAAACGCGTGAACAAAAATTACATTTTTACGTCTTGTCTTCTGACTTCTAGTGGGGATGTAGGTAGATTTGCATTTTTTGTTTCCTCTTTAGCTCAGTCCATTGAACAATGAATGAATGAATGAATTGGAAATGATTGCCCAATCGTGCTACTTGTATTTTTATCAAGACACGCTCAACATCAACCAAGTTTTAGCAATGTTTAGCCATATACCAGAGAGTTAGTTCTGAGGACGATGAATTAAATGCTTAAAATGCTCATTGTAATTGGAGATTTGCATTAAGTTTGGACATTCCAATTTGTATTCCTACTCTACTTGATGAGCTTGATCAACTGGCGAGTGAGAGAGAAGGGATTTTTTTTTCGCTGTTTCTCCGTAATTTGGAAGTCATGTCTATTTTCGTAACTTATTAACTCGAATCCACCACCACCACTACATGTCAGTAGTGCTTGGAGTCCTCAAGGTTATAAAAATCCAATGCTGATTATATGTACTTTTGTTGTCGCAAGAGTTTCGAGATAATGAGGCTTATATTCTTTTTTCCCAAGGTGGTGGGATAACAAACACTTGTCCCTGAAAAATAAAAAGGATATCTTTTGCGCTTCCTTGAGTTGAAAAGTCTGTTGAGAGATGGAAATTCCCTGAAAAAATAATATTGTGAAAAGGCACCAATTTGTCTAAAGTTTGGGTTGACGTTGATGACGTTGATGATGTGTATGTATGCCAAAATAAAATGAATGGGCTTGCGACATGGAAGAACTTGCAAATGAAACAAATGGAAATTATTGAAATCATATTACCCCAAAGTTTTGATATGCAAATACAAATATTAATGGCAATAGCAACATTCACTTTTATACGATGCTTTGCTCGCTGATATTGAGATGCTGAGCTTGAAAGTTTGTGTGGATGGCAAACATGTAAGGTTTTAAAACTGGTTTTAGGTATGTATACGATGCGCGTTATGGAGAATGGCGTTCCCTCCTCTAATCTGACGACGGTAGGTGCTCCCCCAAGTGTTTCTCACAATGGGACGTCAGCCGCTTGCTCTGTTTTGGGAGCGACCGGTGGAGCAACGTCGACAGAAGATCGTATGGAGGCGTCTAGCGACAGTGCCGTGAGCTCGATGGGCTCTGAGAGGGTTCCACCTATGACTGACCCACCGATGTCTGACAACGAATGGGTGGATGCAGACTCTCATCCTCACGGTCCTCATGATTTGTCCCCTTACTCAATGGATTACTCTAGGTAAGCATGACTTGGATGCTGACTTCTTGTAACAACCTTACGGAAGTGGAAGAACATGTAGGAATAATTTGAATATGACTTACAACAGAGGAAAGCTGGGAGGCTATGATTACTACAAGGATGGCAGTCGAGTACCCGGAGGGCCTGTTGCCCAAAAGAAACATCATATGTTTGGGAAGCGTTTCCAGCAGGAGCAAAGTAGTCACCCTTATCCTCTCCCATCTCACTTGCCGTACCCACAAGCAGGTAGCACGTCGCAAGGATCCTCCATGGACTTAGATAAGTACAGCTGTGGTACGGATTTTGGACGCTACAATGGACAACGCTCTCTCGGATCCGGGGGAGTGGATCCATTGCAATCAAATCATACCTACTCCCTCCCACCTACACATCCCGATAATCCACTTATGAAAACGGCAAAACCAGCTCAGAAGGAGAAGCAAAAGAGTAAGTACTTCATTGATAATGTTTTTGGGGTGGTGGCATAAACTTGTCACCTTTTGCATCGCTTGACTAAAATGGGAACTATGAGCGGGGACCTGTTCGGTTCCCGTGGTAGATCTGCTTCATGCTTAATGTATTTTCCAACACTGTTCTATTGTACTGAATCAAATAGTGATCAAGTACTTTAAATCAGACGAGTCACTCACGCGGGATGAGAAGAAGGCGAGGGCCATGAGCATTCCCATTACTACCGAGGACATCATCAATCTCCCCATGGATGAGTTTAATGAGCGTCTCTCAAAATATGACTTGTCCGAGTCGCAGTTGTCCTTGATTCGTGATATTCGTCGCAGGGGTAAAAACAAGGTGAGAGTTACACACTTAAATCAATAGTACACTAGACATATATACCATTGAAACCATTTTCTTTATTTAATTAACATATTTTATTATTTCTTAGGTTGCTGCTCAGAACTGCAGAAAACGAAAACTGGACCAGATTCTCCAGTTGGCAGATGAGGTTTCGAGGATTCGAGAGAGGAAGCAATCGCTAATGAGGGAACAACAAGGGCTTCTAAGCAGACGAACTGAGCTTAAAGAACGCTACAATTTGTTGTGTAGAACAGTTACTCAAGTAAGTAACCCAACCATGTATATTCTTATTAAGATAGGATCATTATAAAATAGTTAATAATTCCAATCACTTTCGTTTTCCAGGCTTTAAGAGAGTCTGACGGAAATCCATACAGTCCGTACGGCTACAGCATCCAGCACGCGGCTGACGGAAACGTGGTTCTCGTGCCGAGAAATCCTACTCAACCTTCAACAAGTACAACCAGCTCGGAGAATGGAATGAGTCATTCAAATAACCACCATGGTCGTAGGGATAAATCAAAAGATGAGAGTAAAAAGGAGTAAAGTAAATCCTAATCCAAACTGGAGTTTGCCAACTCACTTCCTTTCTCTCTCACTCTTTTCCCCATGCCAGAGGAGCGTATAACCTTTTACGCTACTTATCTCATCTCATATCTCAAATGGAGGAGGAGAAAACAGAAACTAAAATCATTGTACAACTACCTACCTTCTACTACTACTAAACTAGGAGTACTACTGGCAGCAGCATTTTTTGTTGTTATATACGTATTAGTTATATAACAAGTTGGAGTGGCAGTGGGAATTGTCGTCCTAAATAACTTTTTAGGAAAAACTAATTGTGATAACTTTCTACATAATATTTTGAACTAGGTTTACATATATACATAAAATATGTACCAGCATAGTAAAGTGTATCTGTAACCAAACCAGGAACTGATGTGGTTGAATGTGTGAAAATATTATCTGGCGATAATTAATGTTTTTTTTTTGAGAATTTTCTTTGTTTTGTGTGGAGAGGGTGTACTTGATGCGAGTGTGAGTGTGTATGAAAGTTGTCAGTTGTTGTAGAAGATGTAAGACTGACTGAATAACGTCTCTATCTATAGTAAACTAAGAAGGGAGAAGACCACGTTCAATTGTCAAGGTTGTTATTTCCATGTACTTAAAGAGTACCAAAATAGTTTGTTACTTTTTGATGAAAAAAGTATTGCGTTTAATTACCAGTTTTTTTGTTTGTTATTTTTTACACATTTTTTTGTTAAACAAAATCCATTTGTACAATTTTATGGCAAAATTGTATATTGATATATATGGAGTGCATTTATTTCTTATTAGGAATTTAAAAAGATATTGGTTGTTTTCTCAAAGCTTACTTTTGTAACTAGTAGGACTTGGGATTAGGAAGAGATTATGATTATTTGTCAGTTTAATGAGTTGTATTAAGCATCGAGGTTGTTAAGCAGTGCGCGGGTTCAGCTAGCTAATTACAAGAGTACCCTACTTGTTGACGAAGCTGTGGGAGATAATCACCGAATTTATACACCGTCAGGTTGTATAGGATTGCATGATGGTGGTGGGAAGGAAAACGTAATATTAAATGGTTACCGTTAATATTCAATAGTTAGCATGGTTGAATATATGCATGGACTTGGCCTTGTGGCGAATATTGTGAGCAACGTTTAGAGTTAAGGTTGTATGGAGCTCAACGACTTTTTGGGCGCTTGGTGGAATTCCGAGCTGATGGATATATATACTCCAAAGGCAGCTTTATCCAGATAGTGTAGAATTGAGAGTAGCTAGCTTTTTTGGAACTGGACTGGACTGGGTTTAACCAGAAGCTCAGGACTTGGACTTGGATTGATGATATGATAGGATATGATAGCTTGTTAGCTCCGGTTTTCAAACTAACACGTTAAAAAGAAGGGCACAAAAATGAGGGCACTTGGAAAAGATTGATGAGGAATGATTTTCTCTTGTTTTCTCTATTTCGAACTTGACACACGACAAACATGTGACGAGTGCCTTACTAACTAAATAATAAACTGTGGGGACTGCTTTTATGTAACAGAGCAGAGGGAGTAATAATAGCGTAAGAAGTAGACCTACCTAAGGATCAACTTGATCAGTAGCGCATATTATTATATAACGATGAGTTTCTCTACCTTCCTTATGACCGTGTTAAAAGATGATGATTTTGTATAAAAAATATCCATATCCTCTCTAAAAAAGGAAACTCACACAGTCTCACTGTATTTTTTGCCAGTATTAACAATTATTGAGATGAATAATGAAAACATGGGCTGACCTTGTGCTTTTTCGAATGAAATCTGTTATACGATTGATTTCTGTTTGTATAATGTACATGTATACCGTTAATCTTTTAAAAAAAACCGTTCTCATCCAATCTTCTAGGTACGTACGTGAAGAAAAAAAATTATAGTGTGTAACTCAAAGAAAAAACGGTTATATATATGTCCACATATATTAATTAATTGTCCCGGTGTAACTTGAAGTGATATAAGAAAAAGAACGAAAGAAATAGGGAAAATATTTAATTTAAAAACAATGTATTTCTGTACTGATCTTTACTCACGTTGTTTGTAATATAATGCGCATATTATATATAGATACATATATATGTATATTATAAATATTTACATATGTGTGTATGTTAACTCTGTTTTAATAGATTTAGCATGAGTATCGATTAAGTTTTGGTGAGCCGCACGAAATAACTTTTCTTTTTGTTAATTGATGTAAAGAAGAGAGGAAAAATCAACTCATACTATGAAAAACTGACAAGTTTAGGCTTAAGAATTACATTCAAAGATTATATTTAGTAACTTAATAAATGTAAAAGAAAAAACAAAAAGAGTTTTTCTTTAATGAAACAAAACACTTCTGTCAAAACTGTTACAGCGGAGAGCAATAAAATGTTTATGAAAATGACGTTATTTGATGCTGGTGATGTCTTGGGGTATTTTTTTGGCTTCATCTGCAGTTTCATATACATATATGCTAATAAATTATGCTACAACCATAAACATTCGTAGGTTTTAGCAAACAAAGATGCATTCCATTGATGTTGACTAGCATACATGAAACAAACACGAGAAACGACTAAGGCATCATCCAAGTTGAGCTAAGAATGTAACTATGATTGTTCATTGTCCCAGTTTCTGGCGCCCTTATGCCCAAATAAACAAATGCAATAATAGTTGAAAATCAGCTACAATTTCAGTAAGTACCATGAAGAGTACGGAAAGACGGGCTTTAATTTCGTTTAAAAGCCTAATAAAGAACAATATACTATAATATCATACTTTTATAACAAATACTTTGCTAATCGCAGAGTAAAAACAAAAGGTACTAAAATCAAATAAACTCCATTATCTTTGACATAGATTATCAAACTTAGAAAAAATGGATCACAATCAAACAGAGCAAAAGCAAAACGGTATTAGAAAATTAATATAAATGAACTCTTACTGCTAATAATTTCCTACATCTATTCAACACCAATATCGATAAAATATTTGCGATTACCTTAAGTACCTAAAAACTCACCGTCTCCTTACTGAATACTGTTACATAATAAAAACTTAACAACAAACCAATATCCAAAACAACGAAAAACCAAAAAATGACTGTTTGGTTTCACCTTCTCATACATTCTTGTTATAAATATAAAATTTGTACATGCTGATTGACCATATAAATCACCGGATACAAAGTAAATGATTTGAACTTATCCTAAACTAACTACGTATAAAATGTTCGACTAATCGTAACTATAAAAATTGAAATCGAATATGTAGCACTTAACATAACATCCTCATACTAAAATATGTTATCATAAAAGTTTTAGATTGCCTTTAAAATATCGTCCAATTTCAGGAAAAACAATTTGTCTGCACTGGTATACTCTAAATTGAAAATATGGTGTAAAAAATAACATGCTAGCACAGCCTCCCAAAAGTCCAAGCCTTGAAGAACCCTTCCTCGTTCCGTGTACACCGTTGCGGATCCCACATCTCGAACGTCATCCTGGATGATGATGGTGGGGTGGAGTCTGTGGATAGCCCGATAACTGGTGCCGTCCTATAAGGATAATACATGATGTAAATGTTTTAAAGTTGTGTACAGTTTTAAAAAGTGCCTGTTTTTAGTTGTACGTGAAACGAGTATCGAATTGTATTATTTAAAAGCCTCTTTACAATTCAGTAACTTACCTCCATGTTGACAAGATTATTGATCCACTGTCCCGAATAATGGTCGGAGAGATATACCACCATTTTTGCAGCCTTTCTTTGTGCCGAGTTGCTCTTAGAGATGTAACGGGTTTCCTCATCTAATTGGTTAATCCGGTCGATAGCCTTTTCACGCCAACCAGAATTCGAAATTACGGCATTAGCGGTTATCCGTTGCTTGTAGTAGTTTTCAATCATTTGGTTCAGTCTAGACTCAAAACTAACAAAGCTTTTCCTTGTCACCAGCTCGAATTCCAGCTGCAACTGAATGAACAAACGAACATCCCTCTTATATTTCAAGTCAAAGAAAAGATTCAACACTTTTTGAAGGCTACAACATAAACTTTTAAGTGTTCTATACTTACTAGCTTCCAAAATTTAAGAGCAGGATAGTTCCTAAATGTGTTACCTACGCTCAGACCATTGCTGAAAATCTCATAGTGCCTGAATGGGAAGGTGTGCTGCATCAGCGTTGACAGACTTTCGGTTTCTCTCTCAGGTAAGATTCTGGCGCACATCTCTTGCATTTTTCGAATCTTCGGGACGACCCTTTTAATATTTTGAAAAGGAGTGTTGCTAACCCTCTGTAAATAACAAGGTTTAGTTTTATCGTTAATTGTACGATAGCTTATATCGCGCTATTTTTACTGGAGAATGGAAAAATTGATAGAATGGAAACGTGTGTTAAATATTACTGTCTTACCGTCAGGTATTCATCATTGCGTATTATCTTATGGTAGTTTGGATGTGCTCTTACAACCTCGTTGGTCTCATCAATCTCGTCAATAAAGTCGTAAACTTCCATTATAATATATATTTTGAAGTCAAATGCACTGTTTAACTAAAGACTTCTGTTATTTTAGGTTTACATGCAAGTTAATAAAGCTCTTTAAAAACAAATGACTAGGGATTTTTTCTTACAGTTCCTTCTTTAAAAAAGTTTGGACCGGCTTGGAAGAAAGATGTTGTGTTTTCAACAATTAGAGTTTGACTGACTTCTGGGGGATGAAAGCTGGTTCAAGGAAAACTTTTTGGAGGCAACTTCAGCTCGCTGTGTCCTTTTTCCTACCTTGCGTTTTGCATAAGGTTGATGAATGCAAATGTCTTTGTTCCGCCTTGCGTACACCACTCATAGCCCAAACTACTATGCAGCACCGTTCCCATTTGAGTGCATCCCTAGCAGAGCTAGATAGCCGTTGTCCAAGCTGCCTAAAACTCATATGCAATATATCTAACGCTAAGTAATGAAAGGCAGAATATGAACCGCTTGTTGTATGAGCAAATAGTCATTCATTGTGATCATCATCTGCAATGCCATAGGTACAGGTTAATATTAACGAGCAGGATGTGATTAGGTTGGAGAACTACAGGAAATGTAAATACGACAATACAATAGGATACTTGTTCCAGTTCTACGTTTCTATCTACATAACAAAAAAAAGTTTAAGCGAGCAAAACAAGACTTATTTTCTGACACGGATTTATTTATAGCCCGGTGGTGTCCGGTAAAGAAAAAAATACAAGTTTTAAAGCCCAGATAACTAGAAAATCATAGAAATGCACTTAAAGCTTTTTCTGTAATCAATCATAAGGTACAACATAGCCCTCACAAAGATAGCTCCTCCATCATCTCGTAGATTTCCTTTTTGTGATCAGGACACTTCATCAATACGTGGAGAAGCGGTAAAAACACAGTCTCCAGTATTTCACAGTCCAAATCAATATGCAGCACCAGATTCAAATAGTAGCATGCCAAGAAAGCTTGATAAAACTTGGGAGGAGTCAGCACCTTCTTGTCTTGCAAGTACACATCTGTAGAGGATTCCTCCAACAAACTTCCTCTGACAAACATCAGGCTATACTTCACATCTTCCGACTGCTCATACGGAATATGGAAACATGGAATACATACATATTTAGTCAGAACTTTGAATCATACAAATAGGTGATAGGATTTGGAAGCTGAAATGGTTCAGTTTTACCTGCTCTTTCTTGAAGAGAACGTCAAGCCACTGTCCTCCACTTTCTGAGCAACAAAATATGACGAGAGATGCAGAAAACACGTCTGAAATGCAGGAAATGGAATGAAGAGCGTATGAGCGATAATATTCATAGTAGACGATGGTGATTGCTTCATTCATCCAGGGTTTGAATAGAAAGAAAATTATCGTAAGAAAATTTTACCTGCTCCTTCCTCCTTGTTCTCAAGTATACGACGAGCATCACGACATTCCCGATGAGTAGTGCAGAGCTTGTTCCTGAGAGCTAATGCACCGTAGCTGTATCTTTCAACCATAACGCCGACCTTTTGTTCGAATACATCAACGTCTTTCCTTGCTACTCTCCCGAATTCCTTTCGGAGCTGGATCATGAAATGCAAATGACAAGATTATGTAAATGCAATTAAGTGGAGAGAAAAGTATTTGTTATCAATGTCACCTCATCATAATCTTGTAGACCAGGGTAAAGGTCGATAGCTTTCCTTGGGGACATCTCATTGTTGGAGAAGTCCTTTTGTCGAACTGGAAATGTGTTTTCCATACACTCAGACACTATGCTTGTTTTTGGGAACTTGGGATTGTTGGACTCCTCCCCCATCAGACGCAAATCCTCTCGAACTGGATAACTAACATGCTTTCGCAACTTAGAATTCTCCTGTAAATGAGTTTCAGGAATGGATTGAAGGCCAATCTCTAAGTGTAGCTTATCAGCCAATCAATTGAAAACATGATAAAAGTTAATTAAGATACATACCCGAAGATACAACTCCCAAGGCTGTGTGACCGTTGCTGACTCATCTGATTCACCTTGATCTTTACCAGCCGCATTGGAATTTGAGATCCCACCACACTCAACATTTACTGCGAGATTACCCTGAGTTTCGGAGGAGGGGGCAAATTCAGCTGAGGCTTTATCGTCCTCATCCAACTCCATATTTTCATCCAAATGAGCAACCTCAGAAGTTTCCGTCGATGGGTTGGGATGATCATCCCCCAGGCGCATGATCTTGGAAGGAGGTTCCTCGCGATTCTCTTGACTGCTATTTCGAAACGGGATCATCGTCTTCCGTCCTTGTAGTCCTTTGAAAAATGTTCCAAACATCAAGTGAGGAGGATCTACTCGATATGAAAAAATAATCCCGAATTATTATCCACAAAGTATACCTTTCAAACTGCAAACCAAAGCTTAAAAACAATCAACAAATCATAAAAAGCGGACCAGCTAAAAAAAAGTTCCGTCGGCAACTTCAAGAATTAGTATGTGTTTCTCTTACAATAAATGATAGGGCTAAAATCTAAAGTTGGAAAAATGTGTTTGATGAGCATACAAAATCACCTATCCAGATGATCTGTCAGAAAGTGTCAACTACCAATAATTAACCGGCAAAGACTCTGCTCTCACTCGTAAGAAGGTATACAAAAATCAGAAATGTCAAAGGGCTGCAGCTAGGCGGGTGAGGTATTACCGTAGTGAAACAGCCCGTTACAAAATGCAATATGAGCCACAACAAGAGTCTCTCATTCACACTAAAGAGTTAGCCTATCAATGTTTTTATCAAATTGGCTACAACCACAATTGTTATTGATAGTTGATATGCCAAACAACTTCGCATTCCAACTGCATTTCCAGTTATGCCAGCTGCAGTTTTGAGAATTTTAAGTCATTGTCGCTTTAATTACAGTATGCATAAAAAGAGTCGAATGGGTTGAAAGAGTGTTGAAGGAAAAAATAGGATGGTTTACTTTGTCTATTTCTTGACTGAATGGTATGTGTGTATGATGATGGGCATGATGTGAGCTTGAGCTATGTATAGTGTGCGTGATGTATATATATAGGGCAAAAGCCATTCCTCAGCTTTTTTCGGTTTCCTATTCTTTTAAGCTATGAAGTGAAGATATGTGTATTATGATGTACTATGCAATAATGACTTTAGTCATAAATGGCATAATGAATTACAAAAGGTTCGTCCTTTTTATATATTTGATAACGTTACTTCAAATTAATTTTTATCGACATAAAATATACCCCCCTTCACAACTGACCGGTTAGAATGACTTAATAATACCATATACTAATTAATGTTGTTTTAATTACTAATTTTGTAGTATATAAACAATAATTTGTTAATATAGTTGGAATAATTCGTCCGTTTAAATACATAGATACTTAAGTCCACGTAAGTTTAAGATATATGTACCAGGACCACTAATTCATGTATAAACTGATTATGACCAATTAATCGTTTTGATAAGATTGATAATCATGAGCTTGTCTATTCCTAAACAGTTTTGGTTGACTAATACTCACTTACAAGGTGTATCTGTGACTAAGTTCAAAATATAAAATTGTTCCATGTTTCAAATTATGGTATATAATTTACTTTAAGTTTGAATACAAGAAACATAACATGTGTTAACATCTCAACACTACTAGACTCCTTACAAACAATATAAGTTCTTTAAAGCTAAGAGTTATTTAATTGGAATTTCTTACTTACAATATGAATGGATTAAACTGTAAAGAGTTTCAAATCAACGTTGTTGAAAACCCTTCTAATAATCCACTAATCGTAAGAGTAATTTACTTCTATTTATCATAGGAGGTGATTGTGTTGTGGCTTGTGAATTACGTACACTCATCTGTACACATGCCACATACTAAAGTGTAGGCTAATTGTATCATAGTGTTAATTTATAATCAAACAACTGCCACTATTCGTTTGCAAATAACAACTATATATGGAACAATAAACAAGTATTCTTAAAATAGATAACAATTTAACCGGTTTCTACTCTAGGCTATAACGTTGAATTTCTACAATCTACATTTTTAGCCACCATTTATCATCAAACACTCACCAACACAGTTGGAATAGGTTTTCAGCATTCTTTTGCTATTTTATCAAACTCCTTAAAGATCTTTCTGTCAAGTGGAGTGTATTCCATGTGAAACACATAGAATAAGTAATATAAGACAAAAACTGCCTTCCAAAACGGAAGATCAGTCAAAATTTCTTCATTGTCGCAATTCACGGAACATTTTCCGTAAATATTCTCCAGACCCCAATTTAAATTTATGCTGGGTTGGAGTCGTGGGGTCTTTAGCCCCGTCTTATCTCTTGCTGTCAATGAGTCTTGTCCATCCTACAAAAGCAAGAGTGATAGTCAGACATGTTCTGATGCATAGTTATGCATGCATAAATCCTATTCTCGATACTTACAATCACATCATTTTTTTCAATAAAATTCAAGATTTTAAGAGCTCCTTTGTGATCCGATTTTTCACAAATGTACAGAAGCATTCTGGCTGCCAATGTTTCATCTATTTACATAAATTCAGAATGAGACTTCATCAGTTTGCTGCTTTCGCAATGTTACATACTCGCCCGTTGCATCAAACGCTCATGGAACCAGAAACATGCATGTGTAAGCTTACCAGCATCAATTTGAGCAGCACCTATGATGTTTGATGCTTCGGTACACCAAGGATGATTGGAATGCAATTGCCAACTGTCCCGTTGTAAAAGTTGGGATTTGATAGTCTCCTCAAATTTTTGGACATCCAACACGCTGTTACAGCGGCCGAACTCATGTTGGATCTGTAGTAGTGATATCGCGCGTATTACTATGTTTATTCTAATTTTGTCAGAAGCGAAAAATTGTGAATTCGTTATTATCAATTGTTACTTACCTGGCGATAATCCTGGAGTCCAGGGAAGCGCCTGATGGCCTCATACGTAGTTAATTTTCTGTTCATGGTTAGGTGTCTACGAAGCCAATACGTGTTTCGCATATACGTGTCCAGAAGGTCAGTATTGTCAAAGAGGGTGCCATTATCCCTTTCAATCTCCATCATCTTCATGCTCTTTACTGTTAGGTCCCAACTATCGTGATGCTTATAATTCGTTTTTATCCTCTGTTTGAGAAAAGAGGTCATTGTAATATATGATTTGGTTTCGTTATAAAAACAGTATAAAGTATTTCTGTACTTTTAGAAATAAGTCCACATCATATTTGTCTCTCACGATCTCTGCCACTGTTGTGGAGACAATGGCTTCGACGATCTCCAGTTCTTCCTCATTGCTTAGGAAGCTGGTGGATGCAATTGGGTGTCCAGAAGTCATGGGTACAATGCCGTTACCTGAAGACTGAGGACTGAACATCCCACCTTTAGATCGAGTGTTATATTCGAATTCCTTCGACG
>JAQGAP010003000.1:0-13498 GCA_034697805.1 Orchesella bifasciata | reverse complement strand
AAATCCACAGTTGTTTTTTACCTCCGCTCCAGCCATAAAGAAATCACTCATCAAAGCTATCAGTTGCTGTTCTAAGAGTTTAAAATGATTTTTATAACATATCTTAACTAGATAGATATCAATGATGATAGTCTTTCATAGTAATGAAAACCTGTAAATTCGTTTTTGCCCTCATCATTTTGCAGCCCACGTTCTGTTTGTGTATCAATCTCGCGAAGAAACTCGTCCACTAAATTTTCCGGAATGGTTTTGTAAGCACCTAGTTTTTTCCTCTCGTTAATAAATTCTTGAAAAAACGTATTCGTTTCCTTGAAGCATCGTCGTTGTAAGCTCATCCCCGTCATATCCGGAAACCAATTCCGCCACTCTGGAAACGCCATTAGAATGCTATTTCCGCAATTACAAGACTCAAAGTACTCTGACACGGCTTTAGTTAATCTCAACAATCTGGGATCGTTGTGAGCATATGTCTTTCCAGTTAGCATGCTCCAAATCAAGTTGAGAATGGAAATGGTGAAATAATTGTTCGATGTGTGTATTCCTCCGTTTTCTTTTATACTACTTTTGAGTTCGCTAGTTATGTCAATGATTTCAGCGTGAATAATGGACTGCATTATATTTCTCTTTCCAAAACCAAACTCGCGTAAAGTTCTCAAAGAAAAACATCGGAGTGAGTGCCATGGCCCATGGGTGGGGATACTTGGCAAATATGATACCCAGCCTTTTTTGAAAGGTTCTTTCACCCAACCAATTATTATAGTAGCGATCAGTGAATTCAGCCTTTGTTAAATATTCTTCCATCACTTCATACGAATTGAACGCAACTGAAATTTAAAAGATTATTAGTAAATGGCATTTAGTTAACATTACAATTGTTAGAAATAAAGCCGATTTCACTTGCCTGCAGATACGGAGCCCAGCTGAATACTCATGATGCTTCCGTATTTCTCTGCTAGTTTGGAAAAGGCATTGGCAGGCTCTTTGGAGTTAATCCATGCGATTTGAAGCAAATTCCCAACAATGGGCAAGCGTAATGGACCTGGAGGTAGGTTTCTACGATTCTTTATAAAATTATCACTTAAAAGTGAAATCAGTAAGAGTGCTAGTACTCCAAGTACAATAATGGTCAACATTTTTCTTTACTACTGATATTGCAAGTTAATAACGTTCGTGTTTATTACAAAAATTGTGTGTGTGTCTGGTTGCTACAAAATCTTTTTCACAACTATTGATATTCAAAACGAATCTTCGTCATTTATACATTAAATTTTACGATTGGCATGATTGATGATTAGATCAAAAGTTTACGTAAGATATATGATGAAGCAGAATGTGAATTTTGCAACCCCTCATTGCATGAATACAAAATTATATTATTAATTGCAAAAACGTAAGGGAAAAACTGCAATTGCTGAATGAGGAAATTTTTATTTGTTCACTTGTCATGTCCTCATTTTTTTTGGTAGGAGGAAAATATGCGGCTAAATAATCATAACTATCCTTTACAATTACCCATTGAAATCTATCTCTCAAGAGGTCTAAACATATTTTTAAAGGAATTTGGTGCTAGTGCAAAGGGAACTTTAACATTAGTAAACAAAGCTCTGAATTCCGACAGTCTTTAATCTAGTAAAGTTGGATGTCATTTGATTTTGAAATAAGATTATAATAAACTGTCCTCAATAAATTGCAAACTAGGAAAACCTGTCAAACGTACATTTGTTACTACTTTCCTTCCTCAAGAAACAAAATTAATATAATTCGGTTAAACTAGGGAAACAAAAATAGAAAATATTTCGATTACAACTGTGCAAAATTTGTGGCAGCGATAGCTCCATGCTCCAAAATATCTGAAATGAAGTGACTTCACACGTGTTGTGATCAATGGTTCATTCAGGATGAGGTCATTTATAGAAGTCAGCTACAAAAAGACATGCCGTTCAAAGTATCCAATCTGTATATGAACACCGTATCGGATGTCTTGGCCGGAAAGACTATTTACAAAGACATACAAACGCTCGAGAAAATTCCAGGGGAATTATCTAAGTTACTAATAGGAGTGCAAGCTTTTCACGAAGTACTTGCGGAAAAAGGACAGTTTGGAGAGCACGTCATTAAGTCATATCTCGATTATCACGACGCTGTTGCATTAGAAAAGTCTAGTGAAAGGGTGGAAAACAAGGGGACACAGTTTCTCCAATTTTCTCCAGCAAAAGAAACTTAGAATGAATAGCATTGCAGCTGCGCCATCTGTGGAAATGATTCTTTTTGACAGGGTCATTGGGGTAATAAGAAAATTCGAGAATCCTTTCTTTCCAAAAGTCTATTAAGAACTTTTGCAAAACATTGCCTTTTGGTTAACGATTTGATGTCCCTCAAGAAAGAGATGGCTGCTGGTGAAACCTCCAATACAATTATTATATTGCATCTTATGGAAGGATTCTCCTTGCAAAATGCCGTTCGTAAGACATTAGACAAAATAGCATTGGTCACAAATGCCATAACTGAAACCGGGAAGTTATTTCTAAGCCTTTATGGTAAATATGTGGAAACGACGAAGATAATGGAAGCCATTAAATGCGTTATGTATGGAAATGTGCAGTGGTCCAGAATAGGTAGAAAATACCTTCCAGATGTCATTTTTGACTGTGTGGTGGAGTTGTAAAAACGAATTCATTTAGCTAGCTAATCGGATTAGTTACTCATTTTTATCTGTTTTTGTTGATTTTATGTATTCCTTTTAAGAACTTTAAAAAATTATACGTATTTTAAATTTATATGTATTTTGGTGCACACTATTGATGTGTATTTTAGTTCAAAACATAATTGTCTTTTGGTGCACAGAAAATACTTGTTACTACAATTTGCGTGATTATTTCTGAATACGAACATATTTTTACTTAATCAATTGCTCTAACTAAAAATTAAATTGTAAAAGTTGAAGGTTTAGCATAATTTCTACCGTTTTGTGGATTCTCATGCCTCCATTTTCATTCAATCGAGACAAAGTGTATCCCAAAAATAATCCAAGGAAGTTAAATCAGAAGTTGCTCTAAGCCACTGACATTGATGGTTCAAAACGTAATTCTGAATTAGTTAATGATAACACCAATATTGTCATAAAACAAATATTATGCTTAAAACTTTATAAAACCAGATGGAGTTAGTTTCCGCCTTATTACCGAAACCAAAGTATTTCTAACAGTATTACATACCTCCTCATACTAAAATTTCTAATCCTGACCATGATTATCTATGCAGCCTCAAAATGATAACATTTTTTCTTCTTATGAAGTATACTATTTCTTCAAATTATTTTAATCTTGGATGAAAGACTGCCAAATGTTAAAAATATTACTTTTTTTGCCTTCTAAATCTTTAAAGCTCAATATGTGTAATCCATGAGTAAAATGATTTTTATAATTCAAATTTATTAAACAAACACAATTGATGGATTTAACACCGACATTCTACAAATGCCCTATAAACTTGTGGAACATTAGTGATTCCACAAACTGGACTCAAGGATGGGAGCGGCTCATTTGGCACAGGGTGAAATGTGAAATTCTGCACAAGAACGGTGATGAAATGAATGAGACTCATTTGAGCAGCTGGCTCCCCAGGGCAAGCTCGTTTCCCTTTAAAAATCATGTAATGTATTGGTTAACTTTGAGCACCAATTCACAAAAAGTATCACTTTCAAACCTACCAAATCCAAAAGGCTTCAATCTTGGGTCACTTTTAAACTTGCCATTTTCATCAAGAAATCTTTCAGGTCGAAAGTTTTCTGGGTGTTTCCAATAACCTTTATCATGGTGAATTGCGTGAAGATTTCCAATGACGAAGGTTCCCTAGTGAATTTTAGAAACCAGAATTAAATACTTCCAAGCATAAATGTCTGAAATTTCTAAAGAAACTACCTTTGAAACAAGAAACTGCTGACATAACGTGTTTTCAGTGGTTGCACGAGGAATCATTAACGGAAGCACAGAAGCCATCCGATGAGTTTCTGCCAAGGTTGCCCGAACATAGGGCAGCCTGAATGATTGGTAATTCTGCTTTAAATTATGAAACCAACTGAAAATAGAAATATTAAAAAAAAACTTACTTCAGTTCAATTCCGGAATCTGGAATGGTTCCTTTGGGAACTTGGGTGTCAATCTCCTTCTGAAGCTTTCTCTGAACTTCAGGATTCACAATGAGATAAAGAACAAACCAGGTAAGCGTACTACTAGAAGTCTGTCAATAATAATATTGGGTTTTTAGTAAAAGCCACAAAGTATTGAAATAATTCAAAATAATTTTTGGTATTACCTCCAATCCCGCCATGAAAAAGTCATTCATAATCATTAGCAATGCTTGTTCTAGAATAAGCCAAACAAAATAATTTCAAATCTAGTGTACATTTAAGTAGCAGCACTGTTTCATGATTTGTGACGAAACCTGTGAATTCATTTTCGCCGTCAGTCCTTCGTAAATCCATCTCACGGAGAAAATCATCGACTAAATTTTCAGGAGTTGTTTTGTAAATTCCCAATTTTTTCCTCTCATCGATAAATTCCTTGAAGAAGTCATTGGTTTCCTTAATGCATCGTCTTTGCATTGACATCCAAGTCAAATTAGGAAACCAATCCTTCCATTCTGGGAAAGCGAGTAGGAAACCATTTCCGAAACTAATAGAATGGGCATATTCATCCGTAAGTTCAATAAGTCTTAACATTTTCGGGTCATTGTGTTCAAATCTTTTCCCAGCTAACATGCTCCATATTACGTTTAAGGCAGGAATGCTAAAGAAATTGTTAAATGTGTGGATGCCATCATTTTCCTTTAACCTACTTTTGAGCTCACAAACAAGATCAGTGAGCTCAGCGTGAATTATGGAGTGCATTTTGTCTCGTTTTCCAAAACCCAATTCCTTCAGGTTTCGCAAAGAAAACCGCCGAAATTGTTGAAACGGATGTGGATATTTGGCCAACACAAGTCCGGTCCGTTTGTGAAATGTTCTTTCACCAATCCAAGCATTGAAATAGCGATCACTAAATTCGTGTTTAGTCAAATACTCCTCCATTACTTCAAAGGAATTGAGACAAACTGAAATAATAATGAAGCGCGTGTCAATCCGAATGAGAGTTATGATATAGTTTTTTAATGAGTTTCCATAATTTAACTTTTACCAGCATAAACGGAACCCAGTTGGACGCTCACAATGCTTCCGTATACCTTCCCGAGGTGGGATAAGGCGAGATGAGGCTCCTTGGCATTTATCCAGGCAATCTGAAGTAAATTTCCGATGATGGGTAAACGGAGAGGACCTGGAGCTAATTTGCTCCGATTTCTTATATAGTTTATATTTAAAAATGAAATTACGAAGATGGCTAGCAGCCCAAAAATAAAAGAAATTATAATATCCCACATTTTATTTTACTGCTCGTATTGGTATTGTAGTTATTTTATGAGAATGCAAAAACTGGAATTTGTAACGGTTGCTTCAACGTCTTTTTTGTAACTGATGATATTGAGTGTAAATTATTAGCATTTAATAGATGATTATTACGATTCGACCAAATATTTCTCATGCTGAGGTAGAAAAATTAAGTTGTCGAATAATTGCAAATAAGAACAGGAAAAAACTTTGGGCAGATGCAATGACTGCTCGAGTAAAATGCTCTTAATTAGCCTGTGATTTCCTAATTTGGTTTTGTTTGAGGGAATATAATCAAATAATGCATGATAATTTTCCCTCAGTTAGTCATAGACAGTTAAATTTAACTTTCAGAAGGTCTAACGAAATTAATGCTGCATTGAAAATTTTATATACAATCTAACGATGTTATCCGTATGATGAAACAAAGCGTGACCTTCTGGAAGATATACATCGTTCAGATTAAATTGGATTCCATATGGTAAATTTACATACAACTGTTTTTCTTTCTACTAATTACTAGATTCGCATTTGCCGGGTTTTAATATTGTGACCACTGACAAATAGCTGGGAGGTTTAAACCCGTAAAAAGGCAAGGAAACTGATGTAAAAAAACAGTAAACGGGGATCATTTCTGCTATTCGACAAGCCTGGACTGAAATGTAAATTCCTAGGAGTGGCATTGTGGAGCATACACGTGGAAGTAGTTAAGTTGATAGAAGCCATTACTGGTGTAATCTATGAATATGTACAGTGGTGCAGAATAATAATATGTAGAAGTACTTTCAAGATGTAATTTTTGACTGTGTAATAGAATTTTAAATTGATATATATTTTTATGGAAATAATTCATGTTAATTTTGGTCCAAAACATAATTGGAAGCGGATAACATGTTGCAATTTGTGGAATTTTTTCATAATCAAATTCGCGCTTACTAACTGACTTGTTTATTTAACAAAGTTAAAAATTCAAATAAATTAGAATACTTAGATTAAAAACCGTTTTCGGCATTTTCAAGCCTCAATTGTATTTCATTCAAGGGGAAGTGCAAGCCCGTAGTAATCTAGGAATTTTGTCTCGGCAGTTGCCTTAATGTTCTAAAATGTATGTCAAAACGTAGTAATTAGGTAATTATAGCCCGATTTCTTCGCTTCGTGAGTAAAATGATTTTTATAACTCAAAAATAATTATTATTTTAACAACGACATTCCACCAAAGCTCTATATATTTGAGGAACGTTAGTGGCCCCACAAACTGGTATCAAAGATGGGAGTGGCTCATTCGGCACAGGGTGAAATGCAAAATTCTGCACAAGAACAATGATGAAATGGATAAGACTCGTTTGAGCAACCGGCTCTCCTGGGCAGGCTCGTTTCCCTTTTGAAAAATAAACAATTTTGATAATTTTGATTACCAACTCAATATAGCTTTTATTTTAAAACATACCAAATCCAAACGGCTTAAGCCTAGGGTCACTTTTGAATTTTCCATTTTCATTAAGAAACCTTTCCGGCCGAAAGTTTTCCGGATCCTTCCAATAACTTTTATCATGATGAATTGCATGAAGGTTTCCAATGACGAAGGTTCCCTGGTGAAATTTCAAAACCAGATTTAAATAGTTTCAAGAATTGCACAATGTCTGAAATGTCTACTGAAGCTACCTTCGAAACAAGAAACTGTTGACATAACGTGTTTTCATTGGCTGCACGCGGAACCATTAACGGAAGCACGGAAGCCATTCGATGAGTTTCTGCCAAGGTTGCCCGAACATAGTGCAACCTAAATGATTGTTAATTGTGTTTTAAATTTTGAAACCAGCTGAATGTACAAATTCGGTTGAAAAACTAACTTCAGCTCAACTCCTGAATCTGGAAGGGCGCCTTGAAGAACTAGGGTATCAATCTCTTTTTGAAGTTTCATTTGAACTTCAGGATTTACAATGAGATAAAGAACAAACCAGGCAAGCGTACTACTGGAAGTCTGCCGGTAATAAAGTGTTTTTAGTAAAAACACAAAGTATTGAAATAATTCAAGATAGTTTTGGATAATACCTCTGATCCCGCAATGAAAAAGTCACTCATAATTGTTAGCAATGCTTGTTCTAGAATAAGTAAACAATACAAAATTCAAATCTAGTATAATCGAGTAACAGCATTTTTTCATGATTTGTGACGATACCTGTGAATTCATTTTCGCCCTCAACCCTTCGTAAATCCATTTCACGAAGGAAATCATCAACTAAATTTTCTGGTGTTGTTTTGTAAATTCCAAGTTTTTTCCTCTCATCAACAAATTCTTTGAAGAAGTCGCTGGTTTCTTTAAAGCATCGTCGTTGCATAGACATCCCAGTTAAATTAGGAAACCAATCCTTCCATTCTGGGAAAGCGAGTAGGAAACCATTTCCTACGCCAATAGAGGCGGCATATTCATCTGTGAGCTTTAACAATCTTAACATTCTCGGATCATTATGTTCAAATCTTTTCCCTGCTAACATGCTCCATATAACATTGAGAGCAGGAATACTGAAGAAGTTGTTAAACGTGTGGATACCATCATTTTCCTTTAGCCTACTTTTGAGCTCACTAACAAGATCAGTAAGCTCAGCATGAATGATGGAATTCATTTTGTCTCGTTTTCCAAAACCCAGTTCCTTCAGATTTCGCAAACAAAATCGTCGAAGTTGTTGAAACGGATGGGGATAGTTGGCAAACACAAGTCCGGTCTGTTTGTGAAACGTTCTTTCACCAAACCACGCATTGTAATAGCGGTCACTGAATTCATGCTTGGTCAAATACTTCTCCATTACTTCGAAAGAATTGAGACAAACTGGAATAAGTGAAGAAGCACATGTCAATCTGAATGGAAACTGTAATATATTTTTAAAGTGTTCTAATAATTTAATTTTTACCAGCATAAACAGAACCCAGTTGGACGCTCACAACGCTTCCGTACACCTCCCCAAGTTTGGATAAAGCGAGATGAGGTTCCTTGGCATTTATCCAGGCAATCTGAAATAAATTTCCGAGGATGGGTAAACAAAGAGGACCCGGGGGTCGATTTTTCCGATTTTTTATGTAGTTTGCATTTAAAAAAGAAATTAGGAAAGCAGCTAACAGCCCAAAAACAGTGGAAATTATAATATTATACATTTTATTTTATTGCTTGTATTTCAGTTTTGAAAGAATACAAAAATGGAATTCGTATGTTGTTGTTTCAGAGTCTTTTTTGTAACTGCTCATATTCATTATAAGCATTTAATAGATGCATCTCACGATGATGAAGATTGTTCATGATGAGGTAAGAAAGTAATTGCAAATAAGATTAGGAAAATTTGTCGGCAGCTGCAATGGCTGCTCGAATAAAATATTCTTGATTTGCTTGTGATTTCCTTCTTTTATTTTGTTTAAGGAAGCATACTCAAATAATGCATGATAATTTTTCCTGCAGTTGCCTTCACGCACTTAAATTATTCTTTCAGAAGGTCTAACGAGACTTATGCTTCATAGTAAATTTAAATTTATGTAGCTACAACCTCAACGACATTTACCGCATGAGTAAACGAAACGTGGCCTATTGGCGTATAAATTTTATTCAGATTGGATTACACGCCATGTGATAACTTCATTTGATGTTATTTGCATTTGAATGCAATCTGCTTGTCCTTCAATTAATTACTAAATTCGTCTGACTGTAGTTTGACCACTGATTACACGATGGCATGCGTAGAGCATAGTTATTTTTCAAATAAGAAAAAGTACAGTAAATTATTAAATTGAATGATTTCCTATTCTACAAACATATTTTGTAAACTTTTATGTGCTTGAACAAATAAAATCTTCAGCCAAGACACTGAATGCTGTTTTGATGACAAAAATTGTAAAATAGGTTATAAAATGTTTGAACTCCATCGGTTGGTTTAAATTAGTTTTATTTCCTAATTTTAGGTCCTAATTTTCACCAAAACCACAAAAAGCATTGGATTTCTCTTTGCATTATGAGGCACGTTCAAATAAAGGATAAAGAAGCTGCAACAAACTTGCATCATTATTAAAGCCGGCACAAGAGGCTGTTGGTCATTTAAGGTCTTTGTCCATTGCACGGAATATTAATCTTTTCTCTATTGTTATAATAATTGCAAATAAATGAATCATTCTGGTGTCAAATATTTTGCAGCAACTAATTGCACAATCTTGCTTGAAATACATTATTTTTGGAAAATTCTTTCCTTGCTGACGAGGAATAAGAATAAGTGTACCATTATCTCCAACCACACGTTGAAAAATGAGGACGACCTGGTTTTCTAGTGCATTCTAGTTTTTAAAGGTAATTTAATGTTGTAAATAAAATTCAAGCTGAATATAACAGTTCTCTCGTATTATTGTAAGGAACATTTCGACAAGTTAATTTGATTTTGTTTTCAAATACTAGTTTCAAATGGGCACACGTGTTCAAAATGTAAAATTTTGCAGGAAAACTGCGTAGTAATGAACGAGATTCATTGTTCGGCGAATCTGTGGTTCTATGTATAATAAGAAAATTGGGATTGTTAAATTGACTTTTATTAGTATTTGCGTTAAAACAATAAAATGGATCAACCATAGTCTCCAAAAACGTATTTATTCAAATGTAATGTAGCAAAGTACACAAACAAGCCTTCCAGAAAGTTTGGTAGCAACCCTTGAAAATGCACTTCTTCTGTGGTTTTAGTACTTTCAGTATCTTTCCCCACTCTCACCTAGTTTTGCTCATCCAAATTAATTTCAATAATTGGCAACTCGTGTTTTCGGCATTGCGTAAAGAATCTTTATATTATGCGTGTTACTTTGTTACCAGCTTGATTTAGGTAAGTGATTAGCGATAGATTTCATGTTGCAGGGTTCGTACTATCCAATCTCCTCTTAATCAATCTGGATATAGAACAGATGCAGTCTCTCTCTTCGAAAATGTCGATCGTCCAAATGCAAGCTACATCTTGGAACGGCAGTCGGAAGTAAAATGAGGACATTTGTGGAATCTGCAGCACTTGTGGGTTTTTCTCACAGGAGGAGCACCTTGTGGTATTCCGAGATTTGAAAACTCTATTAAAACTTTCGAATTTTGTGAAATTCGCTTAGCATACGTTCTCGGGAATAATGGTTTTCGTGAGATGAAGAAGATGGTAATTTCATTTTTGGGGCTTCTGTTTGCCTGAATTCTACACAAAATTGATTGAGGAACTTTGACAATGATGGCAATGATTTATTGCAAGAACCAAGCTTACCTTGTATGCTTAACATTCATTTAATTAAATGAACTTGTTATATACCAATAAAAAACATTTCACCATAATAGCCACAAGAAAGCTGTGTCCATAAACGTAAACTAAATTTTTTAGAAAAGTACAGCAAACCCAAGCCGAATTTCCCTTTCAACATCGTCGTGTAATAAATAAGCTATCTCATTTGCAACTGGAAAACAAGCAGAAAGTGTATGAAAACTCATTATGATACATATAATGTTATAATAATAACACACCTCCCACTCTTCCACCTTTGTAATTCATGGCTACAAAAGAGAATCATATTTTTGTTATTTTCTTTGTGTTTTGCTTGTTAACAGGAAGAAGTCTTTTAAGGTTTCATGTTTTATTTTGTAAAATGATATATTTCTACTGAAACGAAAACAATACTTTAGCACGCCCGAAGGCTGTGGACTGTAAGTTCAAAAACGTAGTCTCCATTTGATGTTCTGTTGCCTTTTTTATGTGATACTTCCAATTCAATAAACATTACAAAGTATAAAATAAACACATACTAATAATATTCTGTTAGAAAAAGATGAGAGGGAAAAATGTTTGTTTTTCACTCAATTTGTACACCACACCGAAGCATGGTTGCTATCCAAATAACCGTAATAATAATTGAATTAATGAGCAAGTCAGATAAGTTTTTTAATAGATATTCTCATATTCTAGCTTTTATATATTTTTGGTTGAGTAAACGTTAGCATTGTTTGATCTCTTCTTCAGAATAGAGTTCTCATGCTACTCCAAAAAACGTTTGCAAATATCTGGGTGTATGTATTTTTATGATGGACAAAGTTGGAGCTCATGTAATAATTTTGGGTGGCATGGAATTAATTTTATAGTTGCTTAACTTTAAATACTTTACATGAACCATTTGAAGCTGAAGAGCTGATACATAATATTAATCGTCGTTTCATTTACGCTCATAAAAACCTGTATTTAAGTTTTTTCTCTTAGTTACCTAGTTCAATCCAATTTTATTTCATATTTAGCTATAAACGAATGCTTCAATTTTGAGAGAATTTTCAAGAAAAGGTATATGCTTCATTTTCTACCCTAAACAGTTAGAGCTAGGCAGGCAAATCTTGCTGCAAGGTAGCACCTTGCTACCATTTTGGCAGCAAGATCTTGCTGCCGTTTAACATGGATAAGATAGGACTGGGCAGCAAGATCTTGCTACCTTACCATTTTCATGCGGTTGAAGGACATTTAGAGCAAAATCGTTACCTTTAATGAAACAAGCGTGCCCGATTTGTATAGAAAACTCGTTTTCAACTTTTATCAACCATAAATATGCATTTTATAGTGAAAAATGGTCATCTCCACTTACTTAACATAGATAGGTCGGTAGCAAGATTTGCCTGCCTAGCTCTAACTGCTGAATTTACGGTTGTAGCTGTCTCTTTCATCTAGTGAAATAAAAATTTCTTGTTACGCAATAGAATTTCCTTGAATTATTTCCCTTTCTAGTTGTTTAGCTAACGTCGAGATTTTAGTATTTTTGAGACAACCTGTTAGCAGACTTTTATTAATCTTCGGATTAATATGTCATTTTATGAAATTGTAGAACTGAGATCCCCAATTTTTAAATGTAAGGACCAACCACTCCGGATTTTGAAAAGCTGACATTCTCACTATAAATTACAGCTGGTTGTGAAATAAATAAGTCGTCGTGTTCTAAATAAAATTGTCATTGACACGTTTCATTGAGCTTGTCTACTTAAATTTAAAGCTTTAGATGTGAAACTAATTCATCCTATCGTTACGCCAGTAATAGTAGTATAAGCCGATGAAAACAAGCTTGTTATGCTCTTGGAAATTTAGGTAGTTAAGCATCGTGGGGGTACAAATTATTTTCACCGTCACCTTCCTGAAGTTTCTTTCAGAGTAAAGCTTATTATACACGTGGAGTACCTTTTCGTGCTCGTGAATTATAAAAATTTCACGAAACTCTTCAAATTCTCTCAACAATTGCCATAGTCGGGCGGACATATCAATAATACTCTTTGTAGGTTCCAATGCTGTAAGCACGGCTTTTCTTTTGATCTACCAAATTCATCTTTTTGATTCTGACCTTTCCTTTCTTGAGTTACTGTAAATATGATATATCCCCATAATACAGAGTAACGCAAGATTGGCCAGAGATGATTTCATCGTAATGCCATTTTTGTTGAGATTCCTTTTCACATCGTAGAAACTGTCTAAAAATAGAATGGTTGCTCTCTGTCAAATAAATATGCGGCGAAGAGTGTACATAAGTGTTATGCAGCAAAATACAGTTTATTAAATTTCGCAGCAACTTTTCTTTCATGTAGCTACTACATGCATGTGTTACGTTTTTTCTGGCAATATTCCTCTTTTCTACCTAAATATTTGATATAGAACGCCCGGAAATCTATATTTGCATAAATCATACGTACTTTGACAATTGCACTTCCTCATTCATGATTAAATTTTCAATGCAGAGACTTCAAAAAGGGCTAATCAACGGTGACCAAATATATGAGCTTTTTAGCTTTTACATCATTTAATTTAATAAATTTGTACTAAACTTCTGCTGTCTATGTAGGAGATTTGTGGAGGCTAACACACTTCATTTGTGGCTTGGTTTCTCTGTATTAAAAATGTTTATTTCACTTCGACTCCGATAAAAACTAGCAATCCCTTCTTCCCTAGGGAAGCTAAATTTAAATTTAAATTTAAATTTTAACCAAAAAATGCTATGGTGCTTTGTCATACCTTTATCCTTTTAAACACATATTGTCAAAAGAGAAAAAACTTATTCTTGTCA
>JAQGAP010002999.1:0-13502 GCA_034697805.1 Orchesella bifasciata | reverse complement strand
TCATGTTTGTTATTTACATTTATGTGCATGAAAAATAGTTCTGGCAAAACCAAACCCCTTCTGTATCTACTTTATTAAAACTTTTTGAGTTAACGATCACTTTTGTTGATGACTCGTCATCAGGGAAGCTTTTTTAATGTTTGCGTTTTGTTCAGACATATCTAAGTACTTCACATAAGTCTTTATCCTGCCACTTTTTATAAGTAGCATAATATATATGTGTATATAGTTGCTACTTCAATCCACTAACGGTTTGAAAAATATACGATACATTGAAACGATTTATATATGTTAGCTATGTTTACTTAATTTTAACGGCCAATGTGCTTATCGTCTAAATTATTTGTTAGTGTAACTATTCCCGTTGTAATAATAAATAGCATGATGATATGAAGAATTATTGTGAACAAATCAGTTTCATATAAATAATTCAATCCCATATCATTTTCTTTCAGCAACGTTCGATGGTTCGACTAACGTTTGTAAATATTCCAGCAAAATCTTCCAGCCAGCCCAAATTCAGTAGGTTGTGGTACAAATGTGTTTTGCATACTCATTTTCTTGGGATTAATAACAAAGAGTATAATAAAGTAAACAGTTCAAATCAGTAAAGAGCATGAAACAATCTTGTTAATACGTAATTCACAACTACAAATTTAATTGTAAATTTATATATTTATATTTTGCAGCGTGATCAATGGACACTAAGGAAGCAATAAAACGGCTTCAAACTGACTTAAAACGCATAAGTCAAAATCCTCCCGTTGGTATAACTGTTGACGTTCAAGAAGACGGTAATATTTTTAAATGGAATGCAATGATCTATGGACCGTTTGAAACTCCGTTTGAAGGAGGCTGTTTCCGTTTGAAAATGGAATTTCCACCGGACTATCCTAGAAGACCACCCAGTGTGTATTTCTTTTCACGCATGTTCCATCCAAATGTATATCAAAGCGGCAAGATCTGTCTTGATATTCTGCAAGATATGAGTGTATGGAAACCAGCATATGATGCGGGTATAATACTATGTGCAATTCAAGACATGCTAGGTGAACCGAATCCAGACTCTCCTGCAAATCGTATAGCCAACGATCTTTATCGAACTGATAATGCTGCGTATGAAAAAAAGGTTAAAACAATTGTCAAAATGTCACAAAATGAGCAGGAGACAGACGAAAGTTTGAACAAGAACTAAAAACAAGTTAACTAAGTAAATTGATAGCATCGATAAATAAATAAATAATCAGAAACACATAAAACTTTTTTTATTCATATCGCTGGAAGCATATTAAAATGAGAATGGCTGAATCGTATTGAAGTTGCGTAGACGGAAGGATGCGACAAAATTTGCAGTACTAGTTGTCAGATTTTTGTCAATTTCAAGAACTACAATTTTATAATTGTATCAAAAAAACAGAATATAAATAGTTCATTAATTAATTCAAGTTTTTACGGCAATTTTTGTGTTTGGATGGGTACGTAAGTGTTGTATTTATATGTTTTGTGTCCTATGAAATTGGAATTAAAATTATCAGTCATTACAGTTTGTTTTGAACAGTTTGTTACAGCCATTAATACAGATGGCTATCACAAAATTTTTGCGTACGTTGAACAGTCAAATTGTGTTTGGTGAGCCAATTGCATCTGCATTTAGTACGGCTATCAGTTAATTTGATGAAATCGCAAACACGATCATCAACACCTAGACAGCACTTTAATATCAAAGAAAACCGAAACTGTTTGTTTCATTTGTTTGCTTACTTATCGGACAATTTCATTGATAAATTTCGTGCTGCGTTTTGAGATTTTGTAGCTACTCATTCTGAATTGAGTACTATTATTTATCATCAATTCACCTTACGGGATCCGATAAATGGTAAAACTCATTGCACATATTCACCGCTTTCATAACATAAATGTGTATTTATTAAATTTGATATAATTGGAAACTTATGTGTAATCAGTTTAATCCAAGCTTTTTGACTGCTTTTGAAAATAATGCATAGTATGGTACTGTAAACTCGGTCTGAAGTTCCAAATTAGAGTTATTTTACTAGTAAAAAGCCAACAAATTGATAACCAGTTACGGAAAGTGCGGTTTTGGTTAAGTCATATCTCTAAATAATGTATTAGATAATTTGCATTTCAGCTTTGTCTGCTCGACATTATCTCTTATAATATATGGAGACTTACAGATACCCAATTCCTTGCGAAGATGAAGGTCTGAATAGCGAATTCGAGTTGACTAAAAGAAATCAATTTAACCAAGCCGTTTTAAAGGTACTTTCAACTTGCATACTTACTAATTCTTTATGACATGTGTCACATGTGTGCTAATAACTATTAACTCATTGAATCCATTTCAGAATCCTATAACTATTCTTTTATGGATAAGTAAAATTCTCCGAACTATAACTTATAAAAAGATTGGACACTTTTTACCTCACAGTATTAGTTATAACTTGATGAGTATGTTGACCGGGGTAACTGGCTCACCAAGTCCAGTGGATAGAAAACGCAAGTGGCAACCCAATGCAGTGTCACAATTTCAGTTTTTCTCTGATGGACGTAACACATATGAGAAATGTTTTGTCAGCGATTTTTCAGAGAATGATTGGGTTAAATGGGGTTTAGAAAATAAAATAGTTGGGTGTACATGGGTTTACATTGGGAAAATAGAATTCATAGGAACCCCAATGGGCAAAGCTGAATCAGATTCGACCATTGCCGTAGTTATTTTTGTAAGTTCATTATTAGTTTCATCGAATTTTTGCTTGGTTTCAGATCAGTTATATTATTACCATTTGACAGGATCAAGATACTTCACAACTACCAGGGTTCATTTCTCATACAAGTGGGAAATTTGTGAATGTCATTAATTTAAGAGAGTTAGAAAACTTAACTGCTCTGGAAATATCCAACAAACGAAATGGCTTACATTGCAACGTTATAGGTAAACTCACGATTTGTTAGATTTTTTCCCAGTTAATGTCCAATGTCTTGAATTTTTTCAATACTTTCAGGTATTGATCATCTGAAAAATAAATTTGCTCGACTCTCTATAAGTGACCTCGCAAGCAATTCCAGCAAAAACGTAGTGAAATTGAAAGAACCCATTAATATTGATTCATTCCGTGCAAAGCTATCATTTTCAAAAGGTCTGACATGCAAGTATAAACATAAAAAATAGTTCTAGCAAGCTTAGTTAGTAAACTATTAATGTTGACCAATACTTTTTTATTTTAGATCAGTGGTTTGGTATACAAGGAAATGAAAATTCATGCTATGTGGACGCTTGCCTGTTCTCTTTATTTGCATTTAATCAGGCATTAGATTCTTGTATACCAATAAAAACAGAAACTGTGAATGATACATCGTATTTCTTGAAAACCATACTGAAGGATATTATCAACCACCTTCGGAGCGACTACTTAGTTGGATTCGCGGAGACTAGAAAGCTTCGCCATATACTTTCACAAAAGTATGACAAAAGATTTCAAAGGGCATTCATGGGTATGTAATTCGTCTTATTAAAATACTTATTAACTATATAAATTGTAATATATAATGTACTAAACATAAAGTATAAAGTAAACAATAATGCTCGCGCTAGAACAATTGTATTAAAATTACATCTGTCAAAATTTCCTGTTTTCCAAATTTTTGTTACAGACGCTGAAGACTTTCTTTTAACCTTATTTGAGGGAATTAATATACCAAGTATGTTTGAGTACGACAATGAATACTCAGACCATGTTCATCAAATAATACTTCCACCAAACTGGGATCTCAGCCAAAAAGTTGAAAGTATGACAGTTCAAAATCTGGTTGAAAACAGCTTTAAAGCATCAGGTGTAAAACTAAAGCGTCCACCAAATGGGCTTTTTATAATAAAGTTACCTGTTTCAAATGGAGAACTTATACCGTGCAAGTATATTATACCAAACTTGCAGCTTGACTTTTCAACCATTTTATCGCAAGAAATAGCTGGTAAGTACATGCCAAAAAACTTTGGTTTTAAAAGATTGACTTAAGCTACAATTTAACTGTATGTAAAGATGAACAGCCAGCTGCCTTTGCAAGTTTGTCAGCCGTAATTTGTTTCCGGAACTCTCACTACGTCTCGTATTCGCGAGCAAATGACAAAGACCATTCATCATGGGTTTTCATGGACTCTAATTCATTGACTGGAACACCTACAGTAATTAAATTGTTACCAATTTTCACATACAAGTTAAAATATGAACACCTCTGAAATTGGTGTTATTGGTAGAACTAATTAACTGTTTATATTATTTACCTCAGGTGGTGGTTTTAGATTATTTGGAGTCAATTTTAAACGGTTTGTTAAGTCAGCCAAACGAAATCAAGAAATATCACCGTGAAGATGTCCCAAATATTGAAAAACGGTACGCCAATAGACTCTTAACGGATGCATACATATGTGTATATGATGCTACAAAGTCTTATGCACTAGATTAAGTTTTACTACAATATGTTTAATTGGCTCTATTGCCAATTATTATGTCATTATAAATTTGTATAAATTGTCAGAATGCATTCATCAGTTACAAGTTTAAGTTTCTTTGCAACAAAACGTGCTATGAAAAAGCTAAAAAAATTATAACATATTGCATTACCAATAATTGATGCTAAAATGTTGCCATTATCAAATGTTTTCAAAACTAAAATATTCAAATAAAATGACCACATAGGAAGAATATTTTCAAATATACAAGATTTCATAATATAACATAAGCTCATTTCCCTAAATATTTTTCTCCACATTTCTGTATTTGAACGCATCAATAAATTTTGTTTAGTATAGTATAGTATAGGTTTATTCAAGTGACGATGATCATAACTTGTTACAAACAAATTGTTTTCATGAACAGGTCACAAAAGGTATATTAACTACGATACTAATAATTATGTATTTTGTTCATCAATATGCAACAACTGATATCAAGCAAAAGCAAACAATCAAACCAAGAGTATAGTTCCCACCTCTGCCCTATCCGCTTGTTCAGCGAAGGATCAAGCACTTTGTAAATCAAAATAAATATGTAGGCTCTTATCTCATTCATTGTGCACGACTGCAACTGGCTGTTAAGGTTGAATGACCTAAATTTTCTGTCCCGCTAGCCATTAATATTTTTAATATTGGCTGATAGTCATTCAGCCTTATATAAAGCAACAACTGTTGACATATTTGCTAATAAACTGACACTAGATGATTTGTTGTTCTAACATTCCATTCAGCCGTATTTACTAAAAACGTTCCTGCAATGCAAAGCTGAATAAAATTTGATATCGAATAAATCTGCAATGGAAAAAAACATCCCATTACAGGCATAAAATTGCGGTAACAACAGGCGAGATAACAAGAGAACCAACACAAGATAATCACATTTTGTGTTCGGTCATCAGTCGGACAGTCCAGTTTATGTCTTGAATGAATTGCTTGCACTTGATGACAGAGCTTAAATAAATAATATGTACCACACAACAATACCAACCACAAACGATGCTGCAAAAATTCATTTGGAGCAGTATTTTACCAGCTTCTGATTTTTTCTGCAGTAAATTTATGGTTAAACTCGAACGGAAAGACGAAACATAGTAAGTGATCATGGGTGCTAAATTAAGTAGAGAATCTAGAAAACAAATTCTACAGCGAAAAGTGTTTAATTATCTGAAGTCCAACTGTGAAGAAGACTACAAATTAAGTAAGCCACTACTTTCTTTAAAGATGTTCCTGAGTTCATCAGTATGACGTGGCATATTTAAAGCTATTTAAATCTCCAGCAATTAAAAGAAGCTTAAATGCACAACATAACACAGACCCATTAAATGCTTTCAGATGCTTCAAAATCCTTCGACACCATACGAAAATATGGCTACTCCAATTTAGAAGATTTTATCAAGGATATGAAAAAGGATTTGACGGAGCCTTTTGTTCCTAATGAAAAGCATCCAACAGGTTTACATGAATTTATTACGCAATCATAACTCTTTAAATTCAGTGCGTTATGGTTATAATATATCAGATTCGCAGGAACTCATTTATTATAATACAACAACGATTTTTGTCTAAATTTTATTGTAGCAAAACCTGGAATAAGATACGTTGTAAAGGATAGAAATAACAAGTCTAAAAGAGGAGTGTTACTAAAGTTACGGACATCAACCGATAATAAAACAATAGCTATTCTTAAAATGGTAATTTAATTAAAATTAAGTGATAAAAATATGAAGTGACCATCACATAACCATCATGAGTTACTAGTCAATAATGCCTGTTTATTTCTTGCAATAGGACAGAAAACGAAAATCTAGTTATTTGCCGTGCTCGGGAGAAAGGAGGAAGCATTTTTCAATCCTGCTAGATGAACTGGAGCCGGAAAAGGTGTATTTTCAATCCTTTTTAATGACACCTTTTTCGGATTCGAAACCAACAGTTGTAATCAAGAAAGTGCTACATCAAACCACCTGTAAGCTCGACCATTAAATGCTCACTTAGGGCTGTTATTTGGAGTACCATAATTTATCAATCTGGTAATTATTATATGTTTCGCTTCAGCATCTAAAGAGTTGCCGGAGTTGAAACTACACTCAATTAATGCAATACCAAAACAGCTTTCAAAAACAAATTCAGTGGAACAACCTACCCAAGAATATATTGCAGGCAAGATCAAAATACGTGTCTTTTATTACTTTTTTATTACCATTACTTACTTCTTCAGTAACAGTTGTTAAAACCGGGCAAATAGATGATTTTTAAATTTGCAATGAATGTTTTGAAAAATCTGTTGTTTAGAATCCAGTCACCCACCTGACGGACATCCCAAATCATCTTTGTTTAAAGTGGAGGTGCAAGCTGAGATTAACCAGAATGGGATGAATAAAATTACACACCCAGTCATCTCAAGTAAGATAAAATCGAAATGGATAAAACAATTTTACAAGGTGGTGTAAAAAAGTATATAAAAACAAATCAATATGTTGTATAACAATTGATGCTTTCTAGACCCTGAGTTTGATGGACAAGAGATTTCTCTGCATGAAGGGATAAAAGACTTGAATGAAACTACTTTAAATTCACAATCACAGACAAGCGTTGTTACATTAACGGAAGGAATTACTGAAGCCGACGTTTCCGAGATTGGTACATAAAATCAAAACTGAGCTGCGATGATTCCATTTGATTTACCTTTGAACTTGAATTACATTTTGTACGATTTTTTTCTGCTCACTTTTAACATTCAGAAACCAGTCCTAATGCAAACGACACTGGAAGTAATTCTGTAGCTTTATGCCTGGAAAATACAAAGAGACACCAAGAAGAATTCTCGAATCAATACATTGATGATTCCAATAAGGGTGGCAATGATGAAATAAATATTGGTAATTTATCCTTCGTTCTGATATTGGTTTCAGACCCATTTCCAATAATATTAATGCTGAATAACCTTCGAGCTCATCTTAATACGTGTAGGTTAGTAATCTTATTCGTATGATTTTAAATAGGTGTATGCAATCTTGAAACAGATTTGCAGGTAAACGAATCAACACCTCAAATCCCTTATCAGCCCCATTTACCAAAAGATTCCAACCAATCCCGTTCTGCAAATGAGAACAGAAATAGGGAACCATCCAAAAAGAGTGAGCTTGAAATTTTTAAGAAAAAATAAGTCATAATAATGTAGATCTGTCACTGCATTCTTCATTTAACGTAGCAAAGAGTAAGCGGAAACGTAAAGGCCGTAAACGCTCAATATCAACTGACCAACAAACGGAAGAAACTCAATCAAAACGAAAACACATTGGTTTGGCTACACAGTTGGAAGGTCAGGAGCTAAATGTTTCGAATCCATTTGTGGGTAAGTGGGCTTTCACTCAATTTCAGTTTCTCAACCGGATGCATAAAATTACACGGAGACTACTCAGAATACATAATACATTCATCATTCAAACAAAAATATTAAAAAACCGTATGCACATTTAACAAGGAACCATGAAAGGAATTTCTGGCTGCTATAATTCGTGCTACATGGATTCACTCCTGGTAAGTATGTTCTACTGCTCAGCGATGTTCAATGGGATCCTGCTGCCAAAATCGGAGGAGAGTCCATACGCTTCCCAATGTCGGGAGTACTTACGAGAAAATATCGTTATGCCTTTGAGGAAAACTTATTACTGCTCAGCCAAAAATGCTATGAAACTTCGAGCGCACCTTAGCAAATTGGATGAAGACATACTTGGAAGTTTCATGGGTAATTTAAATATTTAATTTATTAGTAAGGAGGTAGTGTTAATTTTACTCGATAAAATTTGATACTTTAGATGTGGAACAGTTGTTGTACTTATTATTTGACGATGCTTTGAAGGAACGAGAATTCATCCAGTATTCTGACGGAGTTGGGGATTTTATGCATCAAACTAGCATTGACAATACTGATAAATCAACGTCAATATCTGTGCAAACCAACTTAGAAACAAGTATGCGCCTCAATGGTAATTTAAAATTCAAGTCGGTTCCCAACCCTGGTCTTATTGTTGGTTTGCCGAGAAGCAATGGGAAGTTTGTGCAATATTCAACTGTGATTCCTAGCGTGGAATTGGATATTAGTGGCATTATTACTCCAGGTTTGTACAACAGTTTAGATATTTTAATTGGTTTTCGATGTGATACTGAAATTAACTGTAGTTAATTTGAAAATTCCAGTTGTCTGCAGTTCATGCCATCAAACTGCAGACTGGGAGAAAGTTGACAGGAAAAACATTGAGCCTTCGGAACCCTGTTGCGATACCTGTTCACAAATATATGCTTCAAGCAATGTAGACAACACTAGCGTTATAGTCAGTAGAAGGAAAATGAGACTTATTGCAGTTATTTGTGTCCGCGCATCACACTTTACAGCTTTTGTTAGGAATACGATGGGCAATAGCGAATGGCTTTTCTTTGACTCAATGGCTGGTGGAGGACCAGAGGTTTGTAGGAATAATATTAATAAGGAGACTTGTAATGTTGAATAATGTTGCATACTTTTGCATTTGTTTTACAGGTGAAAGTTGTAAATAATTTGGATAAATGGCTTGGGGATGCTGCCATGAACTTGCTTGAAAAACCAAATCGGGTACCCCAAAATGGTAACGAACAGGACCACTATCTAAAAATTCGATCATGCTGTGATGGTCACATGTGTATTTATGAACAAATCTGTTACACAGATTTTTAATGTTTAAAATTATGTTTGAATTTGGTTAAAAATCTTTACATCTGACTGTGCAGCATGTAGCAGTGCATAATGCGTTACCAGCAATAAAAAAGTCAATGGTAATATTTACCATTCACCAAAACGTAACCAACATAATTTCCTAGTTTTAAATAGCATTGCAAGGATAACATTAGAAAGTAAGAGTCGAGATTCTAAGTATTTTAAGTGTACGTACATTCTGCACGAAATCCAAGCGATAACATGATACAGATTATTGATTAAGAACTGTCGTTAGACAAATGCTTAGGTTGGACATCATTAGATGCTTTACTTTGTCTTTTTTGTTAGATTGAGTTAACCTGTTGCTAGATGTGTTCTTCAAACTGATTGAGCAACTCAATTCTTCAATATCACGCCTTTTCTATAATAGTACGTGGGTGTTGCACATGGGATATCTTTTTTAAAATAACACCTGGATAAAATAAAACTCAAAATGATTGTGAAATGTTGGTATGATGCTAAATTAGACATCACTAGACATTCGACTTTGGTTTATATCTATTACTGTAACTAATAGGTAGGAAGTAGCGCTCGAAGTGTAACTGAAACCTAACTAGAAAGTACATATCTGCATCGAAGTCTGAAGCTTAAACTTCAAAATCCCAAAATGGGGCTTTAAACAAAAAAAACTTAGACCCACAATTAAGATGGTCTAAAAACTATATTATGTATGAAGTTAATAAAAATCGGTAGCTTTCTCGCATGCAGAAATGTGTCACTTCAGCTGGACTGAGCGTTGTAGAACCGCGTCTTCACAATTACATGTTTTTTATAATGAGGCATTTATAATAGCCATTTATGTTTACGATCAATCCTTAACGTCACAACTACACAAAGGTAAATGTTTTGCGGCAATAATTTTAACGAACTATTGTGTTATCCATCCAATGAACAAAGGAGGTGACGCGTGATGCTACACTTATATAGCAAGAAACTTCACCCTTGCCTGTCGGCTGCAAAAGCAACATTTTAAAATCCTGATTAATAAAAAAGGATTATACATTCTTATTTTGCAGAACAATGATAATCAGTTTAAAATTACCAAAATTTATTTTATTATCTTAATTTATTTAACGTACATTTAATTAGCTATTGACATCGTAATTGATGTATTATAGTCATTAACAAACCATAACCCTATAAATTTTAGTAGAGTTCTTTGTCAAATTGCTGTAGTCTATAATACCTTTATTCCCGTTGACGTCAGAAATGTCAGTACTGCCAATATTATTTTAGTTGAACTGCAATCAAGACTACACAACAGGACACTGATTGAAATGAAAATATTCACGATAATCTTTGGCCTTATGGCAGTTCTTACTATTATAGACGGTAGTAGCGCGGTATGCTAATCTTTTAGTACATTAAACATTTGTATACTAAATTTGTTAAGTAGATGTTATTCAGTAGTTCAAAATAATATTTACTCTAAATATTTATTCTAAATAACTTTTAATAGACCCCTGAAGGACAAGTTAACCAGGCACCTGCTTCAGCAAATCCAAGCATAATGAAAAACCAGGCTGAAAGGAACGCAAAGGAACGAAAAGGCTAGCACCTACAATCGAAATTATGGATATGAGCTATAACAAGGCCGCTTGATTATAATAAATTTTATTAATTTTATATCAAATAACTATTACATTAAAAACGTATACTTAATAATAACTACTGCAAACTAGAACGTACTTGGCTTGTCCTCATTAGATCACTTTTTCTTTTAAAAATGTAGGTAGTTGGCCATCATTATCACGCAAGCACGTATGCCAGTTAGAGCTAGGCAGGCAAATCTTGCTGCAAGGTAGCAAGATCTTGCTACCATTTTGGCAGCAAGATCATGCTGCCGGTAGCAAGATCTTGCTGCCGTTTAACATGGATAAGATAGGACTGGGCAGCAAGATCTTGCTACCTTACCATTTTCATGCGGTTGAAGGACATTTAGAGCAAAATCGTTACCTTTAATGAAACAAGCGTGCCCGATTTGTATAGAAAACTCGTTTTCAACCTTTATCAACCATAAATATGCATTTTATATTGAAAAATTGTCATCTCCACTTATTTAACATAGATAGGTCGGTAGCAAGATCTTGCTGCCGTCTGGAAGGTAGCAGAATCTTGCTGCCAAGCAGCATGATCTTGCTACTTTTGGGCAGCAAGATCTTGCTACCTTGCAGCAAGATTTGCCTGCCTAGCTCTAACTGTATGCGTGTTGTTAATCAAAAATTATGTATACTAGCGTGTTGTTACTTAATTTTTCTATCAATATTCATACTTCTGATATCTTAAGATTTCTGTGGCGCAATCACCAAAAAGAATGTGCCCACTGATCCCAAAAGCTGAAACCATTATTAATAATAATGACTGAATACATGATATAAAGTGGTACAGTTATTGGTAAAAAATGTAGAGTTTATAACCTTCGCAATGAGTTCTGCATTAACATAAAATAGACCTTTCCCGATTCCGCACGGATTCGTACTCATCTCGTCTAAAAGACTCTGGATTATATCCGCTCCCAATCCGAGACTGACCTGATTTACTTTTTTCCTTATCCATGAACGAAATGCGTCCATCTAACAAAGTGAATTTCCACAAATTTATGAAATTTAAAATGCCATTAGTTGCTAAAAGTTGCACACAACTTTTCTTAATGTAACAATGCGCATTTCATTACGAAACTACATACCTTGACCGGAGTTCTTGCTGCGAAGTAATAGGCAGCAATCGTGACTATAATATCCGGAAGTATCCATGCGATGGAAGAAACATCCATTATTGCGCCCTCAGCTAGTGTTTGTCGAAGTATTAGTACAAAGTATAGAAATATTTGAATGTGAAACGTAGCAAGAAGTCCACCAAATATGCTATCTAGCTTGGCGGTTGAACGGAACATAAAATCGTAAGTTTGCGTAATTCTTCTGCCATCCGTCTTAGACACATTAATTAGAGCGATAAGTTTATTTGCCATTTCTTTCATGCTGAGTCCAGCAAATAGAAAAATTCCCTCAATGTAGATCAAGGTAAGAAATGCGGAAAACTGGAAAAGAAATCCAATGATGCCCAACAGTACAGTTTCGAACTGACTATCTTTATGGGAAACATTTGCATTTAACATCGTTAAGTTGTATTCGCTTTCATTTTGCACTGTGGAAAACAAATTTCCAATATACTCTGCATGAGCTTGTAAAGATCCAGCCAATGTCCAATCAGTTATTGAAAGGGATCCTCCATTAGTTCCACCATGAACTATTCCAAGTACTATAAATCCATACACGAAAGCTTTAGCTGCTCTGAATGCCTGCATATTGCAAAATGGAGTTGCTGATTATTTAGTTTGCGATTGAATTATTATTAAGGAAGCAAAAATTAAAGAGGTAGTTAGTTTTAGATTAATTTACCCCTTTACCTTTTTCATGTCATGCGTATCGTGAAGACCATCAAACGGTTTGGGATTGCAAAATATTTCAAAAATAAGTTTTCTCCGACGCAATACGATGTAAAGCAATTGCCCACTCATCATTACAGTCAAAATATACGTTGGAAGTAACATATAACTGTATAACTCTGTATTCTCCATGTAGCTTTGGCTAATAACCTGTTTCAGTTCGAGTAATTGAATGAAGAAAGCCAGCAAGATAGCTAATACAGCAGTGGTCTGCAGACCCAATTATAACTTGTATGTAAAAGTTCACCCTTGAGTTTTAACGTGTTTTAATTAATAATGATAGTAATTACCAGACGGATGGCTTTCAATCTTGTACAACGTCCCTTTGTAGAATAAGCTGGGAGTACTAGGGAAGTAAATGCGTATAAATAATTCGGGAAGCTAGGGAGAAGATTGCAATTAAACGTTCCTTGCATAGGGAATAGACAAGATGTGTCTTCGTAGTTCCCTTTGATCACAGCAATTCCGTTTACCAAACGTTCTTGGTCAATCTTTTCACGGGAACCTAAGGTTAAAATTTTCATGATGGGTGAAGGGTTACTTTGGCGAAGTGGATGCATGGCTGGAAATTTTAAATCAACAATTAAGAGTCACTATTAATTAACAACCGTAGCAGTTTTTATTAAGCATTGCCTACGCAACCGTTCTTACAGAAAAGCAGCAGCAGGACTTAAGATATTAATACTATCTTAAATCATGGCAGCAGTTTACGGATTTTGAAATAAATATGGTCGGTCTCAATTGTGCTTTTCTTTCTGAATCCTTGCAAAACGATT
>JAQGAP010002998.1:0-13507 GCA_034697805.1 Orchesella bifasciata | reverse complement strand
CAAAAGTAAAGCTATATTTTCGGTCCCTTGGAAAAATAAACCATCGTGTACATTACAATACATTAGGATTGGATGAGGTAGCATTGCTTGATTAGACATAAAATGCTTCCAAGTCTTCATTTAGCATACAGTTATAAGTTGAAATAAAAAAAATTCGCTATCACACCTTCATAAAAATCCTTTTAAATCGCCGCCAAAGTACTTTGAACCAGTTTGTGCTTTAGAGTCAAAAGCTTTTAGCGTAATTGGGAATTGAAAAAACAACAAAATCAGCACTTTTGAGCTTCAGTAGCTCGATACAACGATTCATGAATAGATCAATAAACACACTAACGATATCGTAAGTATGTATACATCAGCATCCTCAGCAGAGCAAAAAGTGCACGTATTTGCATTTACTCTTTGTAGTTTGTGTCATTGTATTGTAAATTAAGACTACTTTGTGATCTCGTGATTCGCATCTGCAAAACCGAATGTGCCTCACATAAAAAATGGCCTTGGGTTAAATGATTCCATTACAGTCGGCCTAAAAGTCCTCTACCATGATGACCATGTCTATTCTACTGAATACGTATAAGAATTTCTCAAAAACAGTAGAGCAGTAGCTTGTTATGGGTACCATATGTGTCCAGTAAAGCACCTTGAACTGCGGTTCACATACAATCTAGCTCTTTGCATTTACAAGGACGATTTAATTAAGTACAAAGTGCAAAACAACATTTGTTTCAACTTGAATAAAATTCCATCGTGGTGTCACGCCTGCATACCAACGGTACAAACTGTTAGCTTTGGGGAAAGTGTGTACTTAGTATCCAATTTGTCCTTAAACTTTAGATTTTTAGCAATTAGTTCAGTCATGCATGTGTGATATAAAAAATTCAACAAAATGTCCAGTTTTTACACTGCTACATGCATGTAAATTACTAGGGTGTCCAGATAACACCACGTTTATGAAGGCAAAATTGTTTTATGCAGCAGCAGAAAGTATCACTTTTGACATTTGAAAACGAGCACTAAGGGTGAAATTAGGAAACAGTTTCGTTGTCGACACCACTTGCTCTGTACTCTCGTAGTATCAGTTCTGAAATCTTGATGGGAGAACACGAACAGCATGCTAAAGTACCCAAATCGGATGCTCGTCGTGGTAGAAGGATTAATACAAAAACTTTCCCAACTCTATACTTCTAAAGGAATGCCATGCCATACCATACCATCATGCTCCATTATTTACATAACTCCTTTTTGGAAAAGGTGGACTAAGCGTTAATACACCAACCATTAGAATGAACCATGAAACGAGGACTTCTTCACGTAGCTCACGTAAAGTGGAAGCTCTGTATCAAGGGTTTTCGCTGTCGAATAAGGAATAAAACACAAGCATATAAAATTTTTACTCAACAACCAGCATCGAGGCCGTTTACTCTAGGACAGAGTGTTACACATTCACGGAAAACTTTTGCCTTTCACTTTTATTCCTTCGGTTTTGAGGAACCTCTTGGACACATTCGTCCCCGAAGTGTAATGTCAGGGGAGCTTTTCTTAAGAGCTTCCTTTGTTCTCGCTTTTGTCTTTTTTTACATGTACTGTGTAGGAAATACATAGCTCATATCATATAGCTGGTTTCTGTAAAGAAAGCCTTTTTAGTGCGGTGCTGGTTTGTCCTTCAGCTTGTAAGTACTACTTACTTACTGCGACACAAAACTGTGATTGCCAAGATTAACCATTGAGAATTGAATTAAACGGCAGAATACCTTTGAATATGAGATGTGATGTGACCTTCGTTTCTCCTCGCGTGTTGCATATAAATAAATTACTACTTAAATTCAAACCGCTTTCTATATATGTACTTATCAACATTTATCGCCAAGTTAAATGTACATCAATTTGATTTGTAACTTTATTGTTTCGTTGATTCGACAGCTAGAGTCTTACATGAGATGTAATACTGTTTATTAATCACGTGTTCATCTGACCATTCTTAAGAACTACCAGCCATACATGTTCATTTACTATATAATTTTACCAGTGTCTGCATCCAGTGTTTTCTTTGCGATTTAATCTTTGGCCTTCATATTTGCCTGAATAGGAAGTAAATTTTCAAATGTCATCAAATGTAAATTTCAAAGTTCACGAATTAATTCGCAAATATTACTATGAATAAATGCTAATGTTCATGAAAGCTTTTTATGGTAAGTAAAACGAACTTTGCAGATACTTAAAGAACTTTCCGTCTTACAGGTGATATACATTCGTTCTCAAGAGGATCACCAGCTGGAACACCAACGACAGCTCCAACAATGGTAGCACCTGGAGTGAGTGATGAGCAAGCACTCTACCGGAACTATCGTTCGCCCCAGGTATTACGAGCCGGAATGGTTGAGAGTGGAGCAAGCAGCATCACATCTCCCTCTCCAGCACCATCCTTACCTCTCCAACCACAAGTTCGACAATCGGCAATTGCTTCACCAGTTCCGTCAGTTGCAAGCATGACCAATACTGGACCGATTCCTTCACCTCCACCACCATATTCCAGAGCTATCACTGAGGTAAAGGTGTGAACTGATACAATTTTTTTCCTCGTCAAAATGAGTTTACTATGACTGCCTTAAATTTACTTTTCTTCATTATATGTTTTTGTGTCTAGACTCATGTAAGTCCACCATCATACAATCAGGCAGTAGCAGCAATGAATAAGGTCCACTTGGCACCCAAAGGGAAAAATTCCAAAGTTCTGGTGAATGGCAACAATCGGTACAATCTTCCTCATCGGGGTACTCAGAGCTTGGACACAGGAAATTACATGGCGAGCTCAGTTCCCACAACCGGCGGAGGTCCTCCATTAATTACGGGCAGCAATGTGAGCACTCCAGGAAGTAACGGTCTAAGGACAGTGTCATCTCATCCGGCATTTTTGAATGACTCCTCGAATGATATGATTTGTCACTGCTCCAAATGCCAGGTAAAAACACATTACTTTCCAAACGCGTTTCAAACTCCACTAACTTTTTTATAAAGCATCCACATCCGCATTCTGAAGCCCTACTCTAATTGCATGGGAAATATATGAGCTTGGAACGTAATTTTTGGCACTAACTTAGCCCACCATCCAGACCTTTGTCAAAACTAACTTTTCATTTTCACATTGTTCATCATTTCTCTCTAAAAAAAACTTTTAATGCCAAACATTCCATAAGCCCCTTATTTTCTCTCGAGTAAAGTAATGGCAGCTCCATTTTCAAATGCCACTGTTCTGTTCCATTCCTCTAAAATATAATGTATCAAATGTAGGGAAACAATGCAATGTAGTATGCTGCTACTTTTTTAGCAGAGTGCGAAGCGCCAGCAACCAGCGACTCCCCTCAGATTTTCCAACGTTATGCATGTATAGTAGTACACTGGCCAGAGTGAGGGCCAGAGAAAAGGGAAAGGAAGTTGCTAATGGGTTTCTTTAGTGAAGAAAAAGTTATTGGTTCAGAGAGGTACTTAGAATGGGGGTATTAACGTTTATGGCGGAAGAAAAGTCAACTTTCCGTTGCCTCATTGCCATTAGCACAAATACTCGACCAAGATAAGATCCTTGTCAGCCCTTTCTTTATACAGATGCACAAAGAAAACGAAATACAATTGTTGTCTTTATGGAGTACAATGTGCAAGTTTGTGAAGTTGGGAGATGTAGGCATCTTTGTAGTTTGACAATGATAGAATATTTCTATCGCCATCCTGTAGACGAAGAGGATTCATGTAGTCAAGTCAAAGACATTGGTAAAGTGCCTACGAGAAAATCATCATTCTTTCATGTTTAACTTCCTCTTCTTGCAAAATTCCGCTTCCTTTTCCCTCACATCTTAATCCTTTTTTTAGGTTCGTTGTTTTGTTTGCTATCTATTTATTTTTCATTTTGAAAAAAAACTCAACTCAAACAAATGTTTGTTTCTTGAGGTTATACATTAAAAGTATGCTAACAACCAAATGTTTAAAACGACAAGAAAGGAGTGATGGAAGGAAGGCAGCAAAAAGTTTGGATGAGTCATTATTTCGCAGCAAAGTTTGTTGTTCCAAGTTGGCAACTCAAAATGGAAAAGCTTGATGTTTTGTGTTGATAACAATAATGACGTTCATCATATCATGATCATGACATAATATTCATCAGTAAGAGGGCATATCTACAAACATATTATGCGCATGTATGCAATACAGAGAACGAAATATTACTGTTAAACGGAGTTTCTGTGTATGAGATACATTGTGGTTTCTGCCAAATTCTTAGAAGTGGCAGAAGCAGCAAACGCGTCTTGGTTGTATTTTGTATTGCAAAATTCATGGAAGTGGTGAAAGCAGAGAACATGGAAAATATGGCATCCCTTGCCGTTTCTTGCCTCATTTTCCAATTCAACTGTTGAGAAACTCAATTTGGGGGTTGCAGACTCAATCAACTCCCGTTCCGCAGTAGCGAACATTGAGAAAGTTGATATAACATGGGGTCTCTGAATCAAGAATACAGCGCAAAAACAACTACGAAATAACGGTCTCACTACTCCCGAGTTGAAAGGAATGAAAAATAGTTTTATAACCAAGTTTATTGCGTACCGTAGCTAGTATCAATTCAGATAACTTATGAGTGGCTCACAAGAGTAGAACAAGTTTGTATTGTGGTAAAGAAATCTATTTTCATATTCAAAGAAAGAAATATACATTCCAAACCAACCCTTGCTTTATTTTGTTCTTTGGAGTTTCATGTGAAGAGAAAGTTGTAAGAAAATGGTTGTTGAATTAAATTTATGAAATAAATCTTCAAGATTCCTCCTCTCCAATATTTTATGCATTGTTTGTTACTTCTTGGAGGGAAGATAGCGTATTCAGTGAACTGTAGCGTCGTCTTATGAGCGGTGAAAGCAAATATGATAGTAGTATAGTGGTAGTGCAACCAGCCGGAATATTACTTGGCTAAGGCTCTCTTTCTTTCTCTTGTGCAGGTAGCTAGGTTGGATACGAAATATGATGCGTTTGGCTATTATCTTCAAAAATTTAAGCATATTTGTTACTCACTTTATCTTGGGTGTACAGGAATGTCAAGCATATTTTGAGGTTGTCTTCCATCCGCTCTGGGGTTTTCATTTCCTTCCATCTCCGTTCTTGGAATTATTTCGGTAATTTTAATCATCTTCAACCTCAACATACGCCTCCTGTTTCCCAGAACTGAAAGGAATTTGAATAGAACAAAAAAAATTGCGTGTAATTAATTCCCTTAGCTGCTGAGGGTTGGGTAACCAAACACTGTCTGAGATATTCATTCAAGCCTTCAAATCCAATTTATTTAGTATAGTGGAGAGGAAGAGAAGTATGAAATTTCGTGGATTTTGCTGCGACCATGAGAATTGTATCGGTATCGGTGTTAGAATACACGTGAAAAACTGATTATAATAATATAAATATTTATAATACATCATTATTGTTAGCTCTCCGGTGATGCTATAGATAAGTATGTATTTGACCTTCCACTCTAAAGCTGATTAATTCTTCCTTCCTTTACTGGAAGACAGTATAGTATATTAGGAAGAATAGATGAAAAATAGTGTCCACATGTGTCTGGTAGTCTTAAAACATTTATATTTTGCAAAGTCTTATGTGATCAAATATAGCTTGTTATTACAAATCACAAATTTGATCACATAATTAGGTATGTATCACCATCATATCCCCTGTGCAAGTTGCATCATTCCATTACTTTTCCATTGCAGGCTTAATTTATATTGAGAGTGTCTAATCATTTTCTCACACATGAAAATCCTATAGCATTAATATTAACACTTCTTCCTTCAGAGCCATATAGTGTCATTAACGCATTTATTCGACCGTTTCAGCACTTCAAGCAAAACGGAGACAATTTCTGTTTAGATTTAGATATGTCCTGTACTGTATCATAATCAACTTTTAACAGATCTAGTATCTAAGGATAGACTGGTATACTGGTAGAGACAGTAAACCTGTAACCCGTGCAAAAGTAACCCTGCAAAGTTCTCAACTTTTCTGAAACACTTAGCACAGGCTGCAATATTTTTTGTACTCGGATGTTATTAATTCTTAAATTTTATCTACGATTCGTCCCTCGGTGGAGATTAAATTGCAAAAGTTTTTGTTTTCATCAAACGTAGCAAGTAACAGATGGGCACTACTGCCACGGTGCCGCTGGGCGCTCTGATTAGTATACTTCACGATAGCATTCTTCTCCAAGAATAAAAATGTTTGGCCATAAAAAGATGCTATAAATGCTAGCTGCATGATATCACAGCATGGCTTGGGAGTCTCAGATGAAAAGTTGACAATCTCAAGTGGAAAATTTGCAAGTTCCACATTTTTAAGCATAAATTTTTCGCAAGATGGTCCTCTTCCTTTTTTACAGTACTCAAACGGATGGTAAATTTTTTATGCTAATTCCTCGTTCCAAAAAGAAACAGCACAGATAATGCAATGCTGATCCTACGAGGTGGATGCCAAACGCTGCAGCAGTTTCATTTAGTTTTTGCAGCATAATGCATAGGATTTTAGTGACAGATGATATTTTACATTTGAAGAGAGAGAAAATGGAGTCGTCCATCAAACAAATTTGTTGCCGCCGCCTCAAAAGTTTTATTTTCTCAAACTTTTCGTTTTAGAAACGTTTTGATTTTTTGAAAGTGTTCGAATTAGAATTTGTTAAAATTAAAGCATTTTCCACGTCCGCCCCGTCGTCGTCGTCGCCCCTTTCAAAAACATATTATCAGGTTCAAGTTGAGTAATATGCATTTGACAGACTTGTTCATGTTTAATACGTCTGTACGTATTATGTTCTTTTGTCACTTTAATAAACTCTGCAATACAATACAATGCTCTTACATATCACTTTTTTGTTTTTTTGCTTGCCCTCGAGGAATTGGATTGAGAAAACATTTATCTATAAGAATATTGTAGCGAAAACTCATCTCATTTTCCCATCGAGTAAAGTGGGGCCGGAAAAATGCAGAAAAAGTTTTCCATTCGTGAATCTCTGGGAAAGGAACATCATGCTTGAATGATACTTTTATATTTGTCTTCCGTTGTGATTGTTAACACCATCCAACCCTTTTGACTTGTAACTACAACTTTGAAAGTCATTTGCTGTGCGATACTTTCAGCATTCAGTCTTTTGAACTTCAGGGTACAATGATGATGATGATGGTCGATGATAATGCATTGTTATAGGTCTACTCGATGCTGCGTAGCACAGACTCCTTTGGAATTAGTTTTTGCATTTTTATTTCTCAAAGCACTTACTTTCTCCTCCTCTAAGCTATACAAATACAACTCATATTTCACGTGGTAGCTATTGTCAATGTGTTTGCGTTTGGCTGGAAGCAAAAGTAAATATTTAACGTTAGGCTCATTTAAGGGTACACAAAGCACGAGCAGGATATATTGACACATGACGAGTCAGGGATTTTAAAGTAAAAAATGTAAGCACACGACTGTATCTATCGACCAAAAGTATCTTTTAAAAAATGGAACAGTATGATTTGATCCTTGACCTGACTGAGTTTTAAGGTCGCAAAGTATTTTTAAAATCATTTTTGTAGTTATTGGCTTCCTTGAGGAAAGGGCTTGAATTTTGAATAGGTTGCTCGATAACAAGATGTGCTGATGTAATACGTTTGACTGTTGCAAAGACGTAATTACATTTGAAAAGGATTAGGGTAATAGGATTTCACCAAATGATTTTTTCCAATTTTAGTGGATGTTACATGGAAGTTGATTCCTTTTCTTGGGAATATAACATAATTGGATTACTTCTACTTGACTTTCCTTTCACGTTAACTCGATCTATTCTATAAGTATATTACGCTAACTCGCCAAGTCGGTCTGTAATACAAAGGCTGATCCATATAATTTAGCTGTATTTGAGGTTCTGAGAAGAATTTTGAGTAGGAATATTTAAGGCCAGGATTATGAATATCATACGAAACAGCTACTATAATGTTATGTTATACACATACCCATCGTATATGAAAGTACCAATAATAAACGACAAAAAACACAATTTCGATGAAGGCTTTCTTCTCTCTAGTCGTTTTTCTTCAAACATTTTTACTGACATTACATTTACTCTTAGATAAGTAGAATTTTATGCGAACTCAATCGAAAATCGAAGAATCGTTTGATAGCTTTATGTTTTTGGAATTTTTCGCCCGAAAGTTAAAAAGTTTTGCATGCCAATAGATATTATGGATGAATGAAACCATGCAGCTTTGAACGGAGCGTTTACATTTATTTCGTACATTTTTTGTAAATGTCTTGTAAATGTAAATTTCGTAAATTTTTTCAACAATTACAATGGCCCTTATGTAGCGACTTTGTAAACTTATGAGAAGATATTATCTTCTCACAATATGCAACATGATGTAAAATACCCTAAATAATGTATGCTAAGCTTGGTTCGCTGTGCTGTGACACAAGAGAATAAACTTTATGACAGCCTGAAGCATCGCGGAATGCTAATGGAAAATCGGAAGATCAAAAAAAGCTGTCAAATTTCTGTCGTTTCATTGTAAAAATGTTAGTCAACTTTTGTGGGCGATCGATCTCTCGAAACAGGAAAATCCTTCTTTCCTGTCCCGTCATTCAATTTAATGCACATACCGAATATTATGTGTCTGCTTGTATGGGAAGAGAGGAAGAAAGTCAAATGTAAAACCAGAACCGAGCAAATGGAGCGAAAAAAGGAACTCAAAGGGCTCAAATATCCCTTTTTTATACATTCATATGCAAACGCAAACCATTTAAAAAAGACGTTACAACGAAATTGAATAAATACAGCAAACTTTTTCGTTTCGTTCCATTCGCATTCAACTGTGTAGCCCGAAGATCGCAACGAAAAAAGCAGAAAAGCTGCTTGAGCCAAACAGAACATTGAACAAACTCTCTTGGCTCTTTGGATACTTTATTGTCAGCTTCCAAATACAGAAGAAATCCCACTGAAGGTCATTGTTATTTTATTGACAAGAACGAGCCACACAACACATAGTCAATACGATTCCAGTGAAACTTAACTTTCTATTCCAAGGCAGAGAATGAAGTTACTCTTGGGAGCACCCGTTTTATAGTATTCAGTATTTGGAAACTTTCTAAAGTTGCTCCCAACTGCACGTATAACAAGCTGATGGCGAGAGACTACATGGGTACGAAATGAAAATTGAAATGATTTTGGGAAATATATTGAACATAATACTGACGATGAGCACTATAACGATGTTTGAGGTGCTGGTTTCTTTGTCGAGAAATTCAACATAATAGCGGACTTTGTTTAGAGAATAAACGTCCATGCACGTCCAAAAAAGCAGCTGCGTCTGGCAACTAACAACGTCACATCAACATCAACATAACATGAGCATCCTTTTCCTTGTCTCCGTTAACATCTTCGTACATGCCTGTCATTCCATTAGGAGAAACCTTATCGGGAGGACTGTCCACAAGACAAGTCGATGTCCTTTTAACATGCTGTTCACGTATATGCAATTGGTATCCCATGTTCGATTTCGTTGTCAGTTTGAGACACTCACTTGAGAACTCATTGTCAGGCACCAACCGTGTTTCGTCAGTTTGTGACATCGGAGTTGAATCAGAAATTGAGAAGTTGCTACAAATGCCATGAAATCTAATTTGCTTGTAGTTTGTTGAACATAAAACTGTCTGGCTACTTGACGATGAGGACAAAACACCCAAGTCCATTAAACTAAAATGTTGTTTCATGTGCATTTAGCACAAGAGTGGTGATACCTGATGCGATGCAGTTTGGAAGTATTGCTTTACAAAACATATATTTCCATTCATGTTGATGTTAGCATTGACACATGAGAAAATGAAACAAATGACGACAGTTTGGATGAGTTTCGCACTCGCATCTGTTTACTTCAATACTTTCTCTTTGTTTGAAATGTGTGTGAGAAAGGAAATGGAGACGCAACAGCCATCGTTAGTACATGAAAATTGTGTTAAGGCAGACAAAACACTTATGAGAGAAAGTGAGAGAGAAAGAGAAAAGTTGGTAGTTGTGGTTAGAGTTCCCCTGCGTTGTTTCTGGTTTAGCGTGTAAGAAAGTTTTCGTTGTTTTCTTTCTTCTCTGAGATGAAAAGAGAAATCAGATCTATCAAGAAAAGGCAAAAATAGAAATGGGAAGGTAGACAGTTGTTGTAATAATAACAACATAATTACACACTCAAACCACACACCACTGACACATGGCGTACCGGGAAAAACGTTAAAAGTTAGTAACGAAACTTGTATTATCGAACGGTTATTTTTAGCTAATGCTAACTCTATCATTTTTATGCGTATTATCGTCGTGCTGGGATGTAGTAAATTGACCTACGACAGCATATAACATGTTGTATATTTGTATTCGTAAAAGTATCAAAATTGATTAAATTTAAAATTATCCGAAGGTCATATATGTTCTTTCTATCCTTTTCGTCAAGATTATGACGCAATAAACCATGAAACAGGCATGCAAGACACTTATAAATTTTAATGAGCTGCCCTTTATTGAGAAAACCTAAAACAATTTTAAGCTTTGCCACGAAACTAGTTATCTATATCTAGGCAGGCATAAAACAGTAATAATGAGAATGACATTACGCTTCAGTAATTTGAAAACTTTTCTACTTTAACATTCAATATATTCCGTTTTTTTGTGTTTTATTATAATGGAGGAAGACCTTTTCAATAAACGAGACAACAGAAGCCTTTGGTGCACACCAGTTAAACCTAGGCTAGGTTGCCCCCTCTGTCTCACCCATGAATCGTAGAAATCAAAGTGTTTTTAAAGTCATTAAATTATGTGAGAGGAAAAGTTTCTCTTACTTGAGAAGTTGAATCTAGATTGTTTTCCGACTAGACATTATTTTGACGATGTACGAGAGTCAACCAAAATTCATGTTACAGATACTTTTAAGCTTCGTTATAGGGAATCGAGCTTAACTCCATTATGGGGCGACAAGATATATGGATTTAACCTCAGAAAAATATGAAGGTGAAAGGGATATCCTCGTTTCTCTTCGTGACAGGCATGCATTTTTTTCTTTGCCGTTTCTCCTCCGTTCTTTGTATTGGAGTGGAATGTTATTGTTTGTTGTGAGCTTTATTACGCCCACAAGCTACGCGTATGCATGCAATGGTTTTAAGTCTTGGTGGTCATGATATGATGATGAGATTCAATACGTGGGCACGTACGAAACGAATACATTTCACACTCATTCTTCGAACTTGTGTGAGGGAATTCTGTGGTAGACTTGTAGTAGTGTAGAGTGCAGCTGGTTGGTAGTACTATAAAAATCCGAAACAATGCCGTACCCTGCCCCGCTTTCCCCAAGAGATTCTCTTGTCATGAGGTAAAAATCCAGAGAATAAAAGAAGAAAAGTGGGAACTCTAATGGAATCATAAAGGAACGGAAACTATAAGGGCTCTCGTTCACTTCTCTATAGCATGAATATACATACTACGAGTGGATATCCGTGCACAGCGCATGCAGGATTTCCTCTTTGTACCTTTTAAGTTTGTATACCTGAAAGATTCTAGAGTAAAGTTAAAAACATCAAGGTTATTTTGTGCTCATCTATTAAGCTACAAACACAAACACTTACTTTTGGTTCACGTTGCAAATTGGAAAAATTAAGATCCTTCTCAAAATGCCTGAGCTTTATCCCTGTCGTCTTACATTTTCTTTTTGCAGGTGGTACACAATTCATAAAGGAATAATTCAGGTAGCGTAAGTATCACCGTTGGGAATCATGTTTGTAGTGGAAAGTAATTTTCTTTGGCTTTCTTCATCGTTCCGAGACAGGCAGGAATGTGTCCAACAAAAAGGCTGCTGTGTGTATAGGAATCTCTTTAAGTGACATAGAGCTTCAGACAACTTCTGGATTACTGCTTAAAGACTGAACGGTGTAGGCCTTTTTATCACTTGAAAGTTCTAGTATTTATTCCAAGAGTTTGGCTCTCACATCGTGGTATTTTGACATACTTTATAAAACAAAATAGGGATGAACGGCTAAAGTATATAATGTAAGTAGAAGGTGGATTGAGTGTGTTTGCAGGATAAAAATGTTTTCCGTATCAGCAATATCATCGGGTCTATCACCTAAAATGGCGTCTGAAGTATGCTAAAATATATAAAGTTCTATTCTTTCTATGAAGTACTGGGATCACTTTCGAATGCAAATTTATAAAATTAGCATGTCAATAAAGTGCACCAGAGACCCCGCATCACAATCCTTTCAGTTAATACGAGGGAACAACAAATACGCGATAACAAAACTTTCCATCCTATTTATTATGAAGGATTGAGGTAAACAGAAAAGGTGTAGGTGTATTGATGGTGCTTTAATGGTTAGTCTAGTAAGCTGTATGTACTCTGTACTCTTCCCTAATAAAACTATAAAATGCTAGCCGATTGTATGCACACACAAGCAGTTGAAGACAACTACGTTTCTGTTTACGTCTTGGTCCCTGGAGAACATCGAAGAATGTTGCGGCTTTGGAAAGCTTGTGAGCTAGTACGTGTGTGGGAATGAGTACGTGCAAATATTCATAAGTGTGAAGATTTATTAGAGTAATGAGAGCCTGCTACCATTACTTTGCTCCAAAATAAAATCACGTGGAGTTCCATGTTTCTTCGTTAACAACGTCTTAGCGGATGGGATGTACCAAGTAAAGAGGATTGGCATGGATTTATTTTTGTCACAATATACCTGTGTGCTTTCTACCCTTCCTTTTCTCCGTACATGCAATTTAGGTAAAAAACAAGCTTGCCAAACTTAACTTTGATTTAAAGGGAAGAACGAGAGTTGGACAACATAATGAAAGCTTATTTTGAAGAAAAGAAAGGGAATTTCGTAACAATATGTTCAACTAAAGACTTTTCTCTTCCTCCATGAAAAAGTTAGCTAACAATGACTTAGATGCATCTCAACTCACGACTCAAGTATAGTATATTTTGTTCTGTTTTGTTGAGCAACAAACAGGAAGACTTCACTACTACTAGTCTGTGTTGATACATGGTTTCTAGGAAGTTTAGATCACGCTTTTCTTCTTCACACACCTTCTGTAACCACCTAACCGCGCAGTTTGTCTTAAGTTTTGCAGGGTATTACAAAGGAAGTCATTCTAAGAAAAGTGTAGTATAGCTAAAGTATCTCATTCTTCATCATCATCTCTGAGGATTCCAACTTCCAACCAGTCTCTCGTTGGCTATATAATATAGTTTATGTATGTGAAAAAATGGATACTAACTGATACTAACACAAACTGTGACTACATTCCAGCTCCTTTCCCGTTCTGTCATTTTATACATAACTCCCTCTCCTCCCACGATCAATAAGATTTTCCATTTGGGGAACTAAAACGAAGTCAGTACCTCTCTCCAATAATAAACCCGACAAATCGAGAGTGTAGCCATGTACCTTTAGACAATTTTAGTACGTAATTTGTGACTTGGGAATC
>JAQGAP010002997.1:0-13508 GCA_034697805.1 Orchesella bifasciata | reverse complement strand
GGGAGAAGTATGTGTGTGTACCCAAGAGAGCTTCGGTTACAGATGGGAAATGACACTAGGCTTACGTTTCTCCATACATCAAGAGTTTGTTACTTCAGAAGTTTGCTTCATTTTAACATTTCCTTTTAGAAATAAATACAACAAGATTCTACTTCTCGTATTTCGTTTTCATCTAAAAGTCTACTCCCACATGTTCATTGCCAAGTGCAAAGCGGTTCGCTAAAGTAAATGATATTTTTGTATGAACTGAAAGGAAGGGAGAAGAACAGTCAAAGAAACCAATCTGTCCATGTCCAAACGATACATGTGCATTCTTTTGTTCTTGAGTCAGCTCATTTTTATTTCATTCAACTGATTCCATTATGCATTCACTAAATTGTCTTACACTTGTAGTTGATATACTGTCTATATATCCAAGTGTTGGTCGAAGAATTAAGTTATGTGTTGGTTGGCACAAAGGTAATCAATCAGGTATCCTGTCGCTCTCCAATTTATGCACTAACTAAACGATAGAATGACGTACATGCATGTATTTGAAATTTGATATGAAATAATGGAAACAATTTATCATAATACATATTTATGCTTGGATTCCCCTATTAAAAAAGTAGATGTGATAAAGTCAGAATATGTGGCTGAAACATGAATCATTTTTAGAGGATGCAACATAATTATTTGTCTTTGTCCATTCTAAGGACATAATGTAATCGGACCCCAATTCATTCCTCCTATGGGGTGACCTCCCCGGGGAACGTGTGTGTTGATACTCACACGGACGTTTTGTTTACATCAACTGCAACTGCAGCATTTAGAAACAAAGTTGGCAAGTCCGAAAATTAAGTGTACCAGCCACCAATTCAGATATCACACTTCAAGGTTGTCTCTGCCTGCCAAAATAATAATAATGCTACTGTTTTCCCTATCCGCAAGGAGGTATCTGTTTACATGAGGGAAGTCAGCCTCTTTGGGAGGAACTCAACCCGGCAGGTGGTCTGTTTCATCCTTTCATCCTTCCTTTATCTCGGGTAAATCCATTTAACTCTCATGCAAAATAGTTTCCTCAAGAAGCATAATTTTAGCAATTGTTGCAATAAATGTCAACACAAATATAGATGCAGGGTAATATTCAATTATTTATACACACATTAAGATACACCCTGTGTTATGTTATAATAATAGGGAAATTATAATACATAAGTTATTACTAACAATAAGCTGAAGTTGTACTAATGTACATTTAAAGTGTGAGCCACCACACCTCCCCCCAGCCTAGACGTAATTCCACGACTTGTCATTTGCATAAGCTGCTACTGTACCTAGACTAAGCACGTAATCGTGATAAAAAACAAATGAAAAATTGTGAACCTCAATCCTTTTCTCAGCATGATGTTACACATGAGGCATTATTGTAGGATCCCCTAGAATCTACCTTTTGATCAAATCAACCCCATCCGACTGCAATTCATTAAACAGAAGGTTTCACAAGAGAAACAAAGGGAAGTCAACCCATTTTGGAATGAGAAACGGACTGGATTTTGGTCGGATAAGAGAAACTCGCACAGCACGTAAAATCATGAGATTTCTACAGTTTCTCCACTTTCCCCATCCGTATTTTGAATTGAAGTGGAAGCAGATAGCAATGGCATGGCGAATGGTTTATAGGTGATCTAATGCGTTGCAATATCGCCATCATGGAAGAAAAAAGTTTTGCGAGGCATGCTTCATCCATAAAGTTCTCCCTGGATGCCGCAATGCATCTCCCATTTTTACTGCCTTATCCAAGCGTAAATTTCTTTTACCTTCTTTGTGATGCCACATGCCAGAGCTTCTTTTTTGTACAATGTTGTTTCTGATCCTGACCCAGAGGAACAAAAAATTTGAACAGGAGTAGGCCAAGGTATTCAACCAAAAAGAATTTTCAACCACATGAGTCTCAAAAGTATACTTATTTTTAATCTTTAGTGTTGTCTGTCTGAGCGTGAGAACGAGAAGAGGATTCGAGATACGAATCTATATTGTGATATCACGACTGGGAACACTACAGTGGAAATCATTCGACGAAAAGTCGGCTACTTTCTGACTTGAATGCTGATTTATACAAGTATTAAAGAAATAAATCTATCGGTCTGATTCCACGCTTTGCAAAATGAACATGCATTATGGACTTCAAATGGTTTGAACATTTCTCTTCTGTCCTGGGCTTTCTCGTGATAACTCAGGATTCAACCTTCACCAGTCGCATAAAATGTTGGAACATGCAACGCGAATATTATGCATCCAAAAATTATCACTACTGATGACGATATAGAGATGCTCACATTCCCAACATTCGTATATATAGCATAGCACCCTTATCCATTTCTCTAGAGTATTATTCCCCACCACCATAATCCATAAAACTCATCTCATTATCGTAATATGATTATTCAAATTCGTTATGAGCATTCTTTGGTTTAATAGGAGATCATAAAATGCAATGTTTGTGTGGATCAATCGATAACCATAGCCAAACTTTTACATCACACGCATATCAGTTTCTTGTATACATATCCCTTATTACAACCATTTGCATTTAGCCATCACGGAACCAGACAAGTTTATGTGTATACGAGATAACAAGCTGACTCCTTTTAAAAAGTAGTTGTCTACATAACTAAACTTTGTAAGTGATTTCCCAGATCTTCCAACTCAACGATCAACCTTTTCTGATAAAAGTTTCCTAGACTGTGAAAATAATAATTTCAATAAGTTTTTAGAGAATGGATTATGAAATTTTCAGCTTTTCAATAGACCGGTGGTGACAAACCAGAAATCTCTTTTTGCAAAGCCTGTGTGATATAGTATATTATGCAGACAGAGTGATTGAAAGTTCGAGTGAATAATTGACTTCTTAAAATGCCATTCCAACAACCACTCGGGAAGATATGAAGACTAGTTTAAGAGATTCAATAAGCATATTCGGCGGGGTAAAACTTTTAACAATAATAATTATATCAGGTTACAAACTTCTCAATCCAACGCTTCGTCAACGACAGTAAATTATTCCTCGTTTCTGAGCCGTCTTCTCAGAACTTTTCAGACATGTAGTTATCGTTGCTGTTGCTGGAGAACATTGTTCGGCTAATGTAATTGCTAATGTAAGCCACGTGAATAGTTTTGAAGTTGCGAGGAAAGTTGTCATTGTCCATGATGTACAATAATGTGTATGCCTATCCACACAAACACATTAGCTTAAATGCATAGTCAATCTTTTCACTAAATAAAAATCGCAACATGGGCCTAATTTGCAGCGGAAAAATTTTGCAAATATCAAACATCACGTGAATTCGGGCTTAGCTTTTAATAAATGAACTTTAGATCATTATGACATGACAGTGAACAATTTTCACATGTATGCTAATTTCAGTAATTTACTGTTTTGGATTCACTGACATTTTAAGTTCCCGTTTTTCTGGTGAAGGTCAAAATACCATTATTATCTGTATCACCACCTAAGTTTGTTCTAAAGTGATAATCAATTTTTGTAGTGTGCTTTAATACATCCTCTCAAATTGGTTCAAACAACCATCCGATGCTTGAAATTCGAATATTATCGTTAGGTACATGTGCTACAAATAAGCTAGTCCACATATTATTATTCTCGAAGCTTTCGGGTTTTCATTTTCACAGTGGACAAAAGCAAGCAAAAGAAAACCAAACAGGAATGATGTAATGAAAGTAATGTTACTCCTCCTGTATTGATTATAGTAATGAGAACTTATGTATATGCATTGATGCATAAACATTGACATAACGAAAGGAAGAAAAATAATCTGCGTGTAGTTGTTAGTTTAGGAGGCAATGTTGTGTCGAATGTCTATCTCTTTCAGCAAGCGTGCAGCTGAAACTCCTATAAAGGTTCCGGCTAGTTGAATAGCGCTGAGTCAAGTTCCAACTCCAACCATCTCATTTTGATTAACTTAACGACAAGTCAAGTCAGCAAAGAGCAAAGCCAAAACGAAGCTTTTCACAGATGTTCAGCTCATTTCAATGCAACAATATATGGCACGAGCTCGACGAAACGAGGCAGAGAGAGGAATCTTTCGCTTCCACTCCTCCGTATACTTAACCTTATTAAAATATTTATGCACATGTAGGTAATCGTCAAACGTACGGATTTTGTGTGTGAAGATAATGGTTATACATATGAGTGAGTGCATGCAAGTTCATCCTCACTTTCCATCTCTTTATTTCGCTGCTCTTGCACACTTATCTCATGTGGGAGCACTGTATTTTTAGCGAGTAAAAGGGATTTTCGGCATAATTAGTGACAAACAAAAAGGCATCTCTATCTCTGATTCTGACAGAGAGAAGAAACAGTAGTTCAAAAGTATCATCAAGCTTCACATTATTGGGAATCCATACAGAAACTTGAGATGCTCCATGTAGCATTAGTGATGTGTTTGTATTTGTATAGTACATGGGCGATTGCAATGATTTCTATTAGACTTGGTTGTTCATTCTCCACCAAAAACTAACTTTTAATACACACCAGCCGCAAACTCATCAACGGAGGGTTTGGTACATTTGTTTTACAGCCACGGGATAGCCGTTTGGATGAGTGAAATTTATGCTATCTTGCTTTTTAGCATGCAGCCACTCGTGTGTGTGTGTGTGTGTGTGTGTACAAAATGTCGAAATGAAGATTCAATTGGCTTCTGGTATTTCTATCTAAAAACACACTTGAGTTCCGAACGGAAGGAGACCCACACCCACCCACTTCATTATCCATTTCCAAAGGCAAAAAAGAACAAGCTGACATTTATTCGGGCAGATGTTGCAGTTGCAGCCGTCTAATTTCCTAATTTTGTTCCAATTTCTTGTCCAGATACGCCAAAGCCATAGTTAGTCCATAGAGAATGAATTGGTTTTATTTTGGGGTATTTCGAATTTATCCCCCCTTTCGCCTTTTTTTAGTCTCATCAATTTATAATGAAGTTGTTTACAGATATCATGCCCTACTTACTCCTAACATCTAAGTTCAACAACATTTTGTGCAAACTCCACAATCCAAGTCTACGAAACGAAATACATTAGACTTTGGCATTGCAAATGTAGAAACTAAAGAGTGTCGGGAGAAATTCCACTCCTACGCAATATGCACACCAAACTATGCATCCAAATCAAACTCAAGTAGATTTTTCAGAAGGTTTTGATTTCATGACAAGCTTGTTTCAGACGAGTTGTAATACAAGTCTAGGACTTCCATTCCCATTTTTGAACGGCTTTAGCAACCTGTTGTTTGGAAAATAGTTAAACCCACACAAAGAGAGCGTCGGAAGACAGAACTTCTGTTAAAAAGATTTTTTTTTCTGTTTTTCTTGGAAATTACAAACAATTATTATGAGAAAACTGGTTGTTATTTTCATGGATTGAGCAAATAAAATTGTGAACTTCAAAAAGATTAAGATTTCACGCTACATAAAACATGTCATCCTCATCGTCTGTAAGTAAAAATGTACAAAGAATAAAGCATCGTCTGTCCAACTACTTTTCACATCCTACAAATTCCAACTTCTTGGAAATTTAATACAGCGGAACAAAAGAAAGCTCAGGAACATGGAAGGACGAAGGATTAAATGTGTAGCGCAATTTTTGTCGTTACTAAAGGAAGTGAGGCAAGTATTAAATAACCAGAATAATGATCTCAAATAATAGTTGCACCAGACTCTGTGAATGGAGTTGGAACTGTGAAACTGGCTTACATAGCTTTTGAGACGATATCACAAACTGGCTCCCAAGTATGGAGTTCATTTTAGCCTATGAAAAGAGAATTCCCCTTAATGAGACGGCATTTACGTGCGGCTGTACACGTTAAGCCGAAAGGCGTAAACTTTGTAATGCTGTCCCATTCACAAAATCTCTTTCTGCATCTTTTTGACAAGCTCCGAATGTAAGGAGAAATGTTATGTATTTGCTTCCGCGTTCTCGGATGACACCAGCCAAGGAGTTCAGAACAAAATGTGATATCTACTTGGATGACACTGTGTCCAAATCCTTTCATGAAAGTTTATGGGGCATGGTCGAAGAGTAGTTGTAGTACTTGTAGTGTTGTTGTAGTATATTTAAAGCCTTATACCTTAGCTTAGCACTTCACAACTTTCCTTGTAAAAGCATAATGGACACACGCTTCTACTTAATGGAGTAGCTCATTTACGAAGGGGTAAGAAGCTCAACACTTTCTCCAAATATGTCTTGAGGCTAAGCGGAATTATGAGATTTTCTGGACATTTTTTGTATCAAGAAGGACGTTTAGATTGAAAAGAAGAAAGATCGTATGAGCAGCGACCTTTTATTCGGAAACTTTTTTCCTTTGACTTCCCATAACAATACCATAATGAAATTCTAAAGCCATCTTCACCCACATTTCCCTGCAATATTGATGTCTACATGCCGCACCGCCTGCTGATATTTAGCAGGATTCCGCGTTGTCAACTTTGGTCCAAGTTGAGGTTGAGGTTAATATGGACATTTAGCAGTTGTTCTCTTAGAGAGAATGAACAAGAGCTCTAATACTCGACACGTTTTATTTGTCTAGGGATGCCAATGTATATGTCACAGTTACAAATGGCGCCTAATTGGGAATATTTGTCTTTGTGGTGTGGCAAGAGCCATGAAAAATCTTTAATCCAACCATATAACCATGCTCGGATTGAATGACTTTACCAACTAATTCCCACATAGCCATGGCCTAACATAAAAGTATGCGAGTGTATATATGTGTAACATGTTTGGATTGCAAGCGACATATCACTGTTTGCGGTTCTCACAAAAAGCAAAGACGCTTTCGAAACACACTTACCTCATTAGCTACCCTCAGGCATCAAAGCTGACTTGCTGTTATCAACTTGCGCTCAAACAGGATGACGGGCGTTGGTGGTTTTCTGCTGGAGGAGTATTTACACTTTTTTCCTTTGAAGATTTTGGACGATGATGCCGCTTGCTGCCAACACGAAGGTATGCACTGACTCCCTACGACTGTCTATGTACACACAAGATAGGTTAAACAGAAGTTTATTAGAATAGTCTCTCTTTACACATCATTTGTTCATTTAGTTTGGCAATGCTTGTATTTCCTCATCTATTCTATTATCTTCATCTTCTCGTGGAATGTGGGGAAAACAGAAAAAAGCTCTTCCACTGTTTTCCTTCTTCCTCTTACTACCTTCACCCAAGAATCTGCTGATGAGTGGAGGAAAATAGAGGAGACTGCTGATGGATGGGAATCGAGATAATATATCTTGGACTACAGTTTCTGCGATAAGCGTCCGCTTGTTACGCACGGAAAGGATTATTTTCACGCAACTTTCTTTGTGAAACTCGAGCCAAGGTCGATTTTTCAAATGTCACCGAGTTGGAACTATTTCACTCACTTTGTCCCTTGTGGGCTTATTAGCAGTGTGGGTATGTATACAACCGCTTAAAATACGGTGAGTATGACTGGTAGCAAGTTATTAAGAGCTAAAATCTACAATTACATACATTACATATATATTAAGTGATAATACTGACACTGCTGACAGTAATATATACCGTCTTAATTTGCCCGTCTAGTTTAATACAAGAGGGAGAATGCCTTTTGTGATGAGACAACTCGATCAGCGTCACTGTCACAAGTTCTAAAAGATTTGTGAGAAAAGTCTGAGTTTTCACAACTTTGAAATAAAGCATACCTCAACGTTTTTTTGTCCTCACAACTATAACAAATGTTGTTTGATGGAGCCGCACCATTAACATTGAAAGCAGTTGAGAAATGTGTCAAATCGATAGCAATATTTCTCACGCACATTATTATTAGTTGGAACCTTTTCAATGTTTTGGGACGTGCTCGTGAAAAACTGATTTTGGGGGAAACTGATGAGGAGAGAAATCAATTATCAGTTTCATAAATTAAGAAATATATATAGAATTTATGGGGCTTTCTAGGATGCGAATGTCAACCATATGCAGTCGATCAACTGTGTTTTATATCTTTCGGGTGTGCGTTTTCACTGTATGCACAAGCTTACCACTATTTATATAGGAAAAAGTAAGTGGCACAAGATTTTTATGAGGATAAAATCTTCATTTTTACAAACAATTCAAGGACAAAGAGAATACACAAAGATATACATACTTCTCAACTTACTTTATTCCTTTTTTCTGCTGCTGTCAGTTTTTGTTAGTGATATTGCTGGTTAAGAGAACATTAAATTCACCCAACTGTATCTTTCACATCACAATTTTACGGGTCTCCATTGTCTTTGCCGACAATTTTCTCTCTGACTTTTTCCTTCTGCTCACCAACAAACAACCGCGGAAATAGTACTTTCCCGTTTCGTAGACTGAGTATCAAAGAACAGGGAAACTGATGTGGTGATAACAGAAAACGTTCAAACTGCTATTGATGTACTTGAATAGAGTTAAAGTAGCCAGATTATTTCTGTGTAGAGTAGATGACAACGATCTGGAAATGGTTGGTTCAACAATTTCATACAGACGTGCCTACGCCACTCGCCAGTAATACAAATAGGCTCATCAAGTTTATATTCGAAAAAAGTGTCATTACAGCACAATATTATGCAGCAGAACACTACATGATATTTTATGATGAGCACTTCAACTCTCGTTAAACAGAAGCAGCAGCACTGGGTTATGGGATGTCTTACATAACATTATGTTTCATTCCCATTGTCTTTCACTCCACTCCCAGTTCTGTCGCTAGCATTCTCAATATTGAACCAGGAATGATGGAAACGCTTCTACTTTCACGGTATTATTGAGGAAATTAATGGACCGGCATTGACTTTATGTGTAATATGATTCGTGCTTCATCTTGCGTAAGTTCCACTTGTATGAGTCACTAGTAGAGTACGTGGTAGCTATATAGGTTTGGTTCTGCTTTCAAGTAGATCTAGTTTCTTTTTGCAGTAAAACTTGCAACAATAAAAGAGCAATAAGTCTTGTTGTCGAACGTTGATATTTTTTGGGTGCAATGCAACAGCACTAGCTTTTACTTTCCATATGTCAGCTTTAAAAGATTGCGAGTTCCTTTTATGTCTCTGAACTTGACAGGATGTAGAGTAGTTTTTGGGGAAAGCTCTTATAGTCTTCCAGTCATCCGTTCACTCACTTAATTTTACTCAATTCACACACGTCCTTGTAAAATGTTCAGGTTCCCCCAGCTGGATCTATAACTGCCACTGTGCCCTAGAATCTTCACACAAATGACGGAGTCCAATCATGCATATTTCATTTTGTTACGCATGAACTTTTTTTGACTAACAGGGTTGATTACAATAATTGCTTTGATATTCTCTTCGTGCAAAATCTACTAAATTTCACACTCTGCAGGTCAGGAAAGGGAGGAAAGAGTGGATCCTTTTGTTACCATGAATGGGTGAGATGCTTAGCACTGACTTTTAAACAAGAATGAGAATCTATCTTGGTATTTCACTGTTTAATGAATGTGATCTGACTGAGAGCAAATGGTTCAGAGCATTCATATTGTGTGGAATATCAAGATCCACAAAAAAGAGCAACACAAAAACGAACGATTGCTTGCGATCAGACAAGCTCTAACTGACTGACTGGCTTGTACTTGTTAGCATGCATGCCTTCGTTCGCTTTTTCTGCAGTGCGTGTTGCTCGCTATATCGCATTCGCAAGTTGTGTGTATTATGTGCAAGTGCAAGATGCCTTTTTAAAACTACAACTGGTTTATTCATTGTAGATATCTCTGTATAATCTCACCTTAAAAACTGATCAACCGCAACCAATCCAGAAAAAGACTGTGGACGACGCAGAGTATGCATACGATATGAGCGTGATAGCAAAATGAATAAAATAGTGCTCGCTTGTGTACTATGCAAACAGCATTATAATGAGAGAATAATGCAGTAATAATGAAAAAGAGTCGCTTTTATCTGTACTTCTTAAGTGCTGGTGCTCAAGCTCAAGTAGTCTAGTGCTTGGTGATGAGATGTTGAGATGTGATGATATCCCCCTGGTTGTCTTCCGCTGATATTGCTGATGATGCCGAGCTGGTTGCACGACTGGATCTGGCCTAAGGACTCTGATTCAACGGCCCTTTTTACTGATTGTGAGGGAAGCTAGGAATGGAGTGAAAGGAGAAGAAGTAGGTGAGAAAGGAGAATGAGATAGATGTACGGCTGTGTGAATTGAAGGAAAAGCGCAAACACCAGCAACCAAGGCAGAGCTCTGAGCCAGAAAACGGGCTCTCTTCCATTGCCCCGATGACTCTTTTCTTCACTTATGTGGCTAGATGTTGCATGGAATACACAAAATTCTTCCCTAACCAAACCCAGTTGGTTCTTTGAATACGAAGTAGAATTTCGCTAGCTCAATTTTTTTTTCAAATATCGTTTTCGTCATCACACTGATATCAATACGTTCGTGTGTCTAAATCACATAACATTACGGTATAACCGAAGAACATTACAGGTTATCCAAAAAACTTGTAATGTCTAATGCATGCACGCAAATGTTAGACTTTATGGAGTTGATCAGAAACACGAAAAGTTTGTAATGGTACAAGTTGCCTACTTGACATGTCAGTTGTTCTCTTCTGTCCCAATAATAACTTCCAATGTCGACAGAACAGAATAAATAACCCAGCATTCGCACAAGGAGCATTTCTGGAAGTAAACTGCTGGAGCGGTCCTCCTTCACTAGTCGGGTTGGTGATGAATTGACATGCATGAAGAAAATGGAAATTGAACATCCTTATGCAGCGTAATAAATTCTGGAAGCCGAACTAAAGCTGCCTGTTTTGAACCTAACTAAACGTGTCGCAAAATAGGCATTGTTTCATGTTCCACACAAAATATATTAAAAGTATAAGGTGGTAGCCCAGTACCCCTCCAATCTCTAATATCCTATCCTTTGGAATCCCACGACTTAAGAACTGAAGAATTCGGAATGCATTAGTCCTAATTCTAATCATGATTTTTATTGCAAGAAAGATTCCTTCGGCTATGCAAGCTTCTACGCATTTGTTTGTTTGCTTTTTTTATATAGAGTGAAAGGGCTCGAAAACCTTATGCAACAAGAAAACCACATGTATAGCTTATATATATGCAATTCACTTTTGTGATACAATATATGCCTGCAGCGATTACGGAAACACGTAACTTTCAGAATATTGGATACTATCAGGCTTAACGTTTCTTGTTAGATTCACCAGCAACACACAGAAATCCAGCCAACTAGCCCAACTTTATCGCATGCTACGTAAATTCAAATAAATTGTTTCAATAATTCACCACATTGTATGTCATTTTGCATCACTTAAGACTTGAACACATGCAACGCATTTCTTTAAAGTCTTGTAAGACGCAGCTTCAACTAAATTGTGTGGCAATATCATTGCGGAGAAGCAGTTGTATGTATATATACCAATAACCAACATATGTGTCCAATCCAAGTGAAACTTTTCTTCCTGGTTTTATGAGAATTTGGTATTCAACCTATAAAATTAGGCACAAAGTCAGGTTTCAATCCAATGCTAATAAAGTTGAGCACTTTGCTGTGTTTCGTTGGTCATGAAAATCCCGTGCAGATCTGCTCAAACAACATGTGCTGCTTCTATTTCACTCAAGGAGAGCAATAAGGAAAAAAGGATACATGATACGTATGATATTATGAGGGTTTCAAAATTTTCTCCTCTGCCTCCTCCTGTAAAGAAATGGCAACAGCAATCGTATTGCATCGTCACAACTCACTAACAAAATTACATGGCTGGATGGTATGTTGCAAAATTTTTTAAGAGCGCGTTGCTGACTATTAGTGCACACGTACCTAAGTCAGCGTAAATGAGAGTCTAGCGAGAGAGAATGGGTTTAACTTTTAAAGCTACTACTACTACTATTACACTACCATCCCGCTTGATTCGCGTTAACTGTCATGCTGGTCTGTTTTTGGATATTACTTACGAACACACAGCACAGAATCAAGTAGCAGTAAAGTAAGATCACATGAATTATATTATAATATGCAGCTTATTCCCATAAAGAACATGGCTTCTTTCCTTTCTGTCCACTTTTATTTCATGCCTGTATATTAAATAGATCTGGTCTCACTGAAAAGAACAAGATGATTGTACAAACTAGAGCTATTTTACTATTCCTAGTGTTTTGTAGCGTTTATGTCTATATCCCGACGACGGCCTATGGCTATGGGCTCCATCCACAGTAAAACTGGCTTCACTAGAAAACCCTGAAGAGAAGTCTTGTAATGACGGTGGCAGAACCGCAAACAGCTTCTGTCCTTCTGAGAGACCACGCTGGAGCTACGAGAAGCCAACAGTGACTCAAAACGACGTAAGCAAAAAAAGCTTTAATGACAAAAGTTACGCTTTAGCTTTCAAAATATATGCAAGTGGGCAAGTGGCACGACACGACATGGCGTATGGCCTAGTAAAAGAGTAAAACGTATAATCTTATAAGCTCCACTTCAGAAATACATAACGTGCTCTAAAATACAAATTTAAAATGACATCTTGGTACACTACACTTTCTTAGCCCGTTCCATGCGTCTTTAGTTCCCTTTCGTTATAGATCATAAGTTCAGAGTTTAATGAAACTCCATTCCATAATATGATACTACCACAAACACAATGTAAAGTATGTGGCTGAAAGCCCATGATTTGCGACTCTAATTATTGTAAGATTATGAGATGACACTATAGCCAGTTCCTTGTGCAGCGTGGTGGGCTACACTTTACAGTGGGGAGCAGGCTTCCATCGTACGCTGCTCCATTCCAAATTATTATGCTTAATAAATTGCCCATTTTCATCATTACTCCAAACACACAATCTATTGTCTGCGTGGACGATAAAGTTGTTGAAAGCTTAAGACGCTTTCATGTTGTAATTAACTCATCTTCTCCACTTTTCTTTCTCCCTACATCAAGAGTCATTTTGCACTTAACTTTTTTTCTTTCTTGAAGAAATAGTAATGGAAACATAAATAACCTAAACCACACTTTGCATGTGAAATGGCTTAAGAAAAGATATTTTTATGACACCAACTGTGACTTCCATGATTTTTACTATTATTATCATGATGATTAGGATTTTATGTGATGTGCGTATATATAAAATAATCTGCTGTGTTCTCATACAATTCCAGTTTGCTGTAGTAGAGTATCGTAGCGCACATGCTTTTATTCACGTTTCTAAATTTATTCAACATGCTTATGTCCATCTCATTCAACACATCACGTACACATGTAAATGCTCTCTTGATGGCAGAACCAGAGTTTGGGGGACACTGGCATCCATAAAAATGTACCAAATGTCAAAGTCAAAAGGGCATTGATATGATGGCAGCGATGAAAAGTGAGCGTCAGCTCTCTCATCAAGCATATTGTTGGATCGTTAGTAAGAAAATCCGCATAAGGATATTTGATATGCAGCTGTTATTGGCGATAAAAAAGGATTCCGGGAGACAATGAAAAACAATATTAT